>CM075173.1:18900575-19176214 GCA_037576465.1 Parascaris univalens
ACTTGAACTGACCCCTTAAAAACTGACAACATTCATTTATAAGCGCAATTTGCAATTCTACCCGCCGCAGTGTAACACTATCGTAATACCCTCCTCATTTTCAGTAACCTATGAGTCCTTTCAGAATCTGTGAGGTTCATAGGGCTGATTAATGGCAGAGGCTACTAAGGCAAAATTTTGTGACTCTAAGTGTGTTCTATCCCGAGTTGAAACTACCGGACGTCCAAGCACATATGCTCATGCTCGCAAATATATTCCTCGCAAAAGTGGCCAAAAAAATTATATGATGTCGGTGAAAATTAGAAAGTATGAGGACAAAATTTTTCAGGTCGCATCTGACCAATCCAAAGAAAATGACTCGCGAATTCTGCGGCCCATTCATCGTGGTAAGAAGCGGGGGATAAGACGGCTTATCTTGCCACTGCTATACCAACAACTGTCAATGCTGAAGCTAACGCAGTCGAGTAACTTGAATTATCATCAAACTAGTGAAACTTGCCTATGCAAGGGCCAATTTGCAAAGAGTGCTTCTTGTGTTCATTGTAACGCCCATATACACACATCAAAATCACACGCTGAAGCATACCAGGCAAAAATTTAAAGTCAGTGAATAAACTGGTTATGCTAAAGGCAATATTTTTATGTACCCAAAGGTGTCAGTCGCCAACCATATTGAAATTTGGGAAGACAAATCACTTACTACAAAGGGTATAAACATTCCAACGCTTCAGAAAACCAAGTCTTGATGTGCAAATCTTAGCAGAAAAATTCTACACCTCGTATTTGATTGCTTCCTGAGTCTCAAATTTTAACTTCCCGCCCCCTTGTCCACCTTCTTCCCAATTCTCAAGTGCTTAACAAATTAATCAAAGTATAAACAGACAAAAATGTAAGCAAAACAAAGGCCAACCGGAAAATAGACGATTCGTCGATGGGAAAACGTCGCAGACAATTCAGCAAGGCTCTCACAGTGTCCTCCATGCATTCCGGCGAATCCATGGTGGCCTTCATTAGCAGAACGCGTAACGCTTCTCTGCTATCCGGTAATGCGTCCTCAACATAATATATAGAATACGGTGCGATCTTCTAACAATCAACTACAACGAAGACGAAAGACGTTCTCATACACTATATTCAATGTACAACTATAGGTTTTAAATATAATCAAACCTTTAAAAATCATTTGGTTCGTCATACATTACATGCGGGAGCATCCAACCGAAGTCTTAAACCCTTAGACGCCGCTGTTTTGGGCTTCATTTCAGAGCATTTGCTCACCCTTCCAAAACCTTCCCTCTCCTCACTCTACAAATCACTGCAATGTCCTATTTTTCATAGTCGTCCCAATATAACCTTCGTTACTACCTGCGTATTCCACCACTTACCACTTCGAATATTACATTTTGCAAGGAAATTGAAGGAGGGAGTAGAAAACTAATGCAATTAGCGCACAGAAAGGAAATCTATGCATCGGACGCAACAATTTCATAATAAAAGTGCACTGTGTGACAATCAATGGAGACATTTTCCATAAATGTGCGCAAAATCTCACCCATGGTAGCTTCGCAGTAACTCAGTGATATAAAACTTATTCGGCAAGCATAAGGCTAGTTCCAATTTTCATCCTGGAAAAGCTGATTACCATCCCAGGTATAAACATGAATCATCCCAATAAATGCGCAGACGGAACCCCCCTCCCAGCTCCCCTCTCCAAGAACAAACATCCTCTTCGAAGTAAGCCTCACATTTCGGGAATTTTTAAATTAAAGCGACGATTTGAAAGAACCCGAAGTGTACTAAGTGAAACTGCTTCAACACCAAACTCCTTAGTCGCATTTTCATAAATAATTCGCCGTTACAAGTTGAAGGTTGCGAGTGGAAGTAAAGGTGCAAATGAAAGAAAACATTCGATTGCTTCAATACGGACAGAATACGTTAATATCAAATTTCTACTCAGGTATACTTTAGTTACGTATATAGAATTAGGCACATGGTCGCAATAAAATACCATTCGATTTACCGATGTTTTTCCATTTCTCACATAAAAATGCTCTCTTCTGTAACCACTTTCCTCTGAAATGAACTTCTGAAGAGTTTGGAGTGGTTAGTCATCTTCTCCCTCTTCGCAAGTTATCAGTTACCTACAAATGATAATCACCTTTCAAGCACAAAGAATCTTAGTGAGAACACAAATCAACTCACATCCAAAACAGTAAGCATTGTATCGAGTTGTTCTTTGTGTAGGACACCGTGTACCACCAGCGGCGTGAGTGCGTAGATTGCGTCGAGACGAACCTGAACAGTTGGTTTCAATTCCCAATAACGACTTAATACCCATTCCATCCCCCCCCCCCCCCTTTATGCAATAATATTAATCGAATTTCTAAACACCTATCCAACAAGTCGTGAAATAATCGGCGTAAACCCCACTGAAATTTATTTGTCATATCCTGTTATAAGCCCACTAAGTGATTAAAACTTGCATAAATAAGAACATCCAACTAACATTTTCAATCGAGAACCAATACATTCTATGACCTTTCTTACATCGAAATAATACAAACGTATCCCTTATTCTAAGCTTTTCTTAGACTTTCCCGTAAAAAAGTTTCATTTTCAAAGACTTTATAAAGTTCCGTTCAAGGATGGAGGTAAATATCCCCTATGCATTGTACCCCAAAATATGCCTACAGACTGATGATCCGAAACGAGAAATGTTACTAAACACAAATAAAAGCAATCGAAATTTTCTATGATAGAAGTTATAGCAACACCTACCTCTTCTATTTCATCGTTAAACATATCGGAGAGGTTATCGATAGCAGCTGCAGCTAAAAACGATCGATCTGCTGCCAAGCGTCCTAATGAGTAAACGCCTGCTTGACGCACCACTGCAATCAATAAAAACCTGAAGATTCACCGTCCTTCACCACTAAAAAAACCCCTTAAGTCAACGGCTGCACTAATGACAACACTGCGGAAGAACTGAATGACCCAATCTTTCAACTATCCTAGCAGTCATCGGATGACTCCACCGCAGAATGAAACAATGAGTGATCGAACTGGTTTGAGTTCTGGAAGTAAAACCTTCATCTGCCAACTAGTCAACGATCGCAGCACTTGAACCTAACCTGAGAAAGGGATGAACCCAATTCTAAAAACGAATCAAAAACTATGCCTCGTTGCGCGACTTCTTTCTTCAGGCACTGTAAGCTGATAAGCGCATATACCTTGCTTCACACGGATCATCTGGAAGCGGATACCATGGAGACTGTTGAAAAGATGACACACCATGGTAGTTTTATAGACAGCGCAAACAAATGTTGCATCATCCAACTTTACTATTTTCTTACATAACCGATTACTACGATGGTTTTCCAGCATATGGTTACGACTGCGCAACGCTTTCATGCAGACAACTGAAGGAGGTATACATGGGCTGATATCCTTTCAACAGCTGTCAGAAATTAAACATTACTGGTTGCGTCCAGTACCTTTTCTGAACGCAATAAACACTAAGTTAGTGAATTTTCGCTTATCACCCTACACCTAAATGAGACAAACAAGAGCAAGTTCGGCACTGCAATGCAAAATATTCTAAAAGGTTTCAAACAACAAGTTCCCCCACAACATCCCTTCTCGTTCCCTCATAATTTGTCCCCATCTTTCAAAATGATACGGAAAATACCGCATCATCTAATTACAAAGCCAAGTTAGGGTATGTTTAATCAAGCTGCAGCATTAGAATGCTGCCTTTTACACTTACAAGCAGACAAATTGAACAATCAAGACGAAGGAAACAACTCTGAAGCGAAATAAAATTTGGGCGAAATTTAGCATACATTTGACTCGCAGAAAATGATCATATGCTGCATGAATATTCCTCACGACAGCAAATGCAGTAAGCCTCTGCGCTCATGCGTTGGCAATGTCAAATACTGCATAATATATTATGCTCATTTACCATCCAACAAATACTCCAATCCATCCCAGTTCGCCTTACTTCAACTTTGCACTTTTATATGATGGCGGAGGAACATCCTTCACCTAACATCGTCAGCCATTACTGCAGTCTACGGATCGCCTTCCCAGGGTCCCGTAAAAGGGATGGACAGCAAGACTGAATGCTGCAATCCAGAACTCCTCTCGCGAAACGCGCTAAAGACTACACTGCATCCTCTCCATTTCTGACTGCATGCGACGAATAAGGCTTTTGCTCTGGCAATATTAATACTTCTTTATTATATGCCTCTATAATAAACGGAATTTCTCCTGCTATAGTTCACCATTAAGTTGCACCGGATGCGAACTAATCTTGTTTAATGCCCGCGGTTGCAACCACCATTTTATTAAACGCTAATAAAAATCCCGTCACACTGATCGAGAGAGACATGTAAATAAAGATCACCGTTTAGAAATACGTTGATCACTGTTTTCTACGAGCGATATATGTTCCGCATCTTTGCATTACCATTTCATATATTATCTATGTCGAGTATATTAAGATGATGAGGTAACGACAAAGAATACTTTATGCTAAAATTATGCGCAATGTACCTGTCTGAGCTCTGTGAGCATGTGCATAGCCCTCTCATGTTTATCATAAGAGAATAATGGAGATCTTACGATGAATTACTCTCCTCCCACCTCCCCCCAATCCTTCTTAGCTGACAGAAGCGTGATGCATTCATTCATGATAACAATTGTTGCGGTGATGTCACACAAAAGACACACGACGAAGGTATTCAACACAATTACTTACCCATGAACTCGTCCTCTAATGCCGTAATGAGTGCCCCACAAGCACCTGTTGGTATAATGCTCGCCTGTTCATCCTCTACTTCTTCGGCAGGCACATCCTCACCTAATTTCTTGCCGGTCGACCACTCCGTGGAAGCAGCATACCTCTCACGACGTACATTCCATTGCTGCGGCCGACGCGATGCACTCTGCCACGTTTTGGACATCTGTAACAATAAACTTTTGCCATCGATTAGGGTCTCCGTTCGACTAAAACCAGCATACTAAAAAGTCTTCGGGCTCTGTCTTTCTAGAGAATCTGCAGTCAATAATAAACCACTGTTCACTAGAAAATATAGGGTACCTTTAAAACTGGTCAGAAACACATTAAGATACAACTAATATTTCACTGACCGCAGTGCTAATTATAAGTGAATGGAGATGCTACAGTACAAAATTCCAACAGGCAACAATGATCGAATGAAAGACAGTGCAGTAAGGACCAATCTCAGGAAGAGTTTGATGAGAAATGTCCCAGTTAAATAGTACAGAGGAAACACCGCGAGCTTAGAGGACAAAGGAAAATACCTTGCATGCCCGCCATGGAACACTGCAATCATTGTCGGACAGATCCGCCTTTTTGGACAAGTGCAATTACTTATTCATATTAACATATGAGTGTCAGCATCAAATGTGATCATAGTAGAATCACAGTAGAATTCATGAGCTTCATTCTGCAAATTATCGCCCTCACGCCTTCAATTTTGCTTCGATCCCATCGAATTCCAGGAAGATGACAAGATGCAATAAAAATTCTAAGCATGAGCTGAGGTTGTAGAGCAAGCAAGTTTCAAGTGCCGGGCAACAAATCAATCTATAAATTAATGGATAAATATTTCTTTGCAAATGTGCCGAGCAATAAAACAAGACATTACTTCACTAACACTTCCTTCATTTTGCAAGGACGAGAACGAATACAAAGAAAAACAGAAAGGAGAGAAAAAATATACCCGCATTGCATTGAGAAGCTTCTTATCAAGTGTCTGATCCAAGAAACAATCCGATACTTGCTCAAATGATCCCAAGAGTTTGGCTGCTTCCGCACGCACCAAAACCTTCAATGAAATCGCCCTCTTCGAATTTATCTCCTAATTTCTCATTACAACTGCATTCAATGGAAGCAATAAAACGAATGTGCACTAACTGCCCTCACAAATATCCCACAAAAAATGCAATTTCACCATGTGAACTCTTACGTCAGAAATCGTGAATAAATGTGGCAAAATTTCTTAGTTACTTCTTCAAAAGCATGACAACTAGACGGCCATTTCATGAACATCTCAAATACGAAACCATCGACAGATTAGTTCCCTCATCATGCAACAAACCGCCGCTCAAATACTTACCTCGATATCATTGATTGCGTGACACACAACCGAGAACGCATCATCGACAAGACGAAGTTCGACATTGTTGCGACCTTTCACTTCCCTTAAAGCAGCACGAACTGAATTGGGTAAGCTCAACGACTGCACCGAATTTGTACTACCGTTCTTTTTTCAACCCGTATGATATTACGAACCGACCATACTGTAACAACCCGTGTATTACACAAATGGGTACTACAATGCAAATATAGCAAAGATGAATTTTGAAATGATTTCGGGGAAGGGAGGGAGGGGCCTGAAAAGAAATAAAAGCTGAACCTGGATAGATATGCCCTAACAATCAATTCTATACGCCACACAATTAAATTCAAAGTGGAGCAATGACCATTCCTTTTCAAATCGCCTCAAATCGTTAATCATTAAATCTTGTCCAGCAGCGACATAATATAAGGCACTCATATGTGCGGAGAACGTTTAAAAAACTTTACACTACGCATCGGCTTCCATTAGAATCGCTGTTAGCTAAATGATCTCTAAACAAGAGGCTTGGGCCATTTAAAAAATTTTAGCAACATAACGTGTTGCTTATGTAAACTAAATTATTCTCGAATGCAACAGAAGCAGAGAAAACTTTGAAAAAACAACAAAGCTCGTTACGTTTCGGGAATACGATCGGCAAAATCCTTTAAAATCCTCAACGCCTCGATTCGCACAAACTTCTCTGTATTCCCCGACAGCTAAAATTTAGTGCTTCTCGATATCTGAAGCATATATCGCAGAAAAAAATAAACTTTTATATTTCTTCGAAGGAAAGTGCGGCATCTTCGAAACTACTCTCATTAAATGAAAGAACACCACCTCACATTTAAAAAATATGAAAAGACGCATAAGTGCCCTTGATAGTGAGACAATAAGCATTCAACAGCTAAGAAAAATACGCCATTTAGGTTTCACTAATCTATAGATTGAGTGCTGAAAACGGTTATCAACGCTAAAGATGCTGATTTAAAAATTTCAAAATTCGAAAGCAAAATGAGAAGCAAGCTCAAACATTCTTGGATAATACTGGCTCCACCACACTCAATCTGAGCTTTGATCCTTATTGACGGGCCTATTTCCGTAATAAAGTGCTCATTTCTCGACTAAGAAAGTCAGGTGGAAAACATAGCCTTTAATTGTGGAAGAAAAACAGTTACGAGTAACCTCATCTGCACTATACTTACTGCTGTTGTGATGATTAATAATGATAAACAATGCACTGAACAGTGTGATACTCGCAGAAACGATCAATGAACTCTAATCAGTAAAACATGGGAAGCTGTTTACTCAAACCGCCAATAAATTACTGACAACCGTTTTGCAACGACCGACACCACAAACGTTATGTGCAAATTTCGATATGACAAAGATGCTTCAACTAATAGCATTCAATGAAAGTAGCACCTTCTTTGCAACTGAATAAATGTAGAAACTGAGTGATTTGGTCGATTTCGAGAGACTCGAAAGGCCTCTGATCGCTGCGTAACGCACTCTCGAGTCTCGATCTTCGCATAAATCACACAACAATCTCTCCATCGCTAATATCTCCTCTTGGTTTCTTGGGCCTCCATCTCAAACATAAGTGACTGAACTTAACTTACATATGTAGAAAATTTATGTAGCGTAGAAAATAAGAACCATTTCAGTAAGAATAATCAATAACAAATAATTTGAGAGAAGAAAAAAACAAAAAACAAATAAGACAGCGTTGTAAAGTAACAATATAGGCCCTACTATGAAAAGAACACTCAGAGAAAGCGTTAAAAGATTATTAAAATCGTGAACAACATGGTGACGGGGTTCATAAATGGGAAATGCAGCAAAAGTATGCTTCATTCGCAGAATATCCCCAAACAATGAAGATAACAATTAAACACATCCTCACCCCACTCATACCAAACACTGCGCATCTACACTTCGATACTTCACTGATCGAAGGGCGAGGAAAAGTGAGTGCTCCCGGAGAAAGATCTGCTTTGAGTAAATGTTAGTAAGCGGCCTATAAACAGCAAGATGAGATGAAGAAGCAAAACGGCACAAAAGCAATAAAGTCATAAAATGTGAGGAAGCCTCAGGAATTAGGAATCCACAACCAGTCATTCATTGGGATCAGTGAAACGAATATGTAGACATTGAAGCGTTCAACGAAATTAATGAGAATCACCTCCCCGTCCCCTCTCCAACTATCTTTCAAATATGACAGAAAGGAAATTCCACGTTGCAATTCTCCTAAAGTGTACAGGCACAAATCGCGAGATATAAATAAAAAAGTTAAACAATTGAACTGTTAATTTCCTTCATCTTTAGTTATTGGAAATCAATGGCTTCGAACTAGAGCTCCGAAAATTATATGAATAAATTACTCAGACTACATTTGGACGTCTTCGAAAAAATCTCCTTGCAATTCATTTAATGACTAAAATAAAAAGCAAAAAATCTCCTCGCCTCATTCTTTCCCCGCTATTTTACTATGCCTAAAAATTAGCAGTCAATTTCATCCACTCTGCCTCCTTCTCTCTTTCATTACCCTACCCCTCTCCGACCCCCCTCCCCCCTACAAATACCAGCAAAGATTCGAAAGCTTAATTCCATTTTCAACAATAAGTACGACATGAAGATGTGATTTTTCATACGAACCCTTCTTTAACAACTGAAAAAGAGTGCACGAAGGACATAACAGTATTTACCTCCAACTATGTACGCCATATAGAAGTGGATGGCAGCAATGCGTCTTTCACAGTCGTCAGAATATAGACTTCGCCCAGCAACCTCGCGAGCAACCTCCAACTGACTGTCTGATAGCAAGCCGTTTGATACAGCGAGCTGGAAGATCGATAAGACAGACCCATCAAGAGCGAAACGCTTCGCTATACTGCAAAAAAAGGCAATTTTAATACCCACACATATTATTCAAATCTACTGAAACACATTTCTGCTCTTTTCTGACTTTCATAGGCACAAGCGACAGCTCCAGGATTAACTGTATGCTATTACTACTTATATTATCAATCCATAGAGAAGTGAAGAGAAATAGAGAGCGAGATGTAGTAATAAAGTAGTAATAAAACCTGTATAAACTAAGAAAGCAAATAAATAATTTATGTGCTACACACCACCAAATCTTTTCCTTTCCCCTTCCCTCATCAGAAGGCAGGTGACCCTCTCAAAATTCGAACATTACTTTATTACAGTTGTGTAAGGGTTTAAGATATCGAATAATGGACACCATATTTCGATGAGATAATCAAAGTACTTCGCTGTGACTTTCAAAATATTATACAAACAGAACATTTCTCTTCAATGAATATTTAGAATCAAACCGCTTTCAATTTTTCCTCAATAGTTTCCATCCTCCCATCCTATACAACAATGTGACACATCCTGTATGATAGCACAGGTTTTGACGAAATCGAAAACCTACTTCATCTGATCCCTCTCTTTCTATCTCCTCGTCCCCTTCCTTCCCCTCCCCCCCAAAAAAAATCCTAAATTCGCTTATCACCGCGCTCCTATAGAACCTCTTTCTTTCTATTTCTCCAGTAACTCTGTCAATTCCTTTCATAGCCGAATCTGTTTCTGGACCATTACAGCAAACTCTCATTGAGGTTCTGGTAATACAAATATGCATTATGCTGAATGCGATAAACGTTTCTGTTGTTGCAGTCTAACTCAAATCTTGTAAGAGTGAAGATTCAACCATTAGGGTAGGCTTAACTCCCAAACTTATTCTTACCTCTCCCATTTTCCTTTAATTTCAATGACAAGATGGTCTCATCAGTTTAAAACCACTCTCTCTTCCCTTAAACTCCCACTGGTTCAGTGATCTTGCGTTCTAAACATGCTCCTTTCTTTATCGTTCTTAGAACGTCAACTCACCCATAATCCTTTCTCTTTTCATCGTCGACAATACGAGGGAATACAGTCCTCCAGAACTCGCTCATCGAGGGAGCCGTCTCCATAAGACGAAGCGTGTATCGGAGACATGCCTCGGATGTCTCAATCGACCGACACGCTGCAGCCAATTGCAGCAGCAAGGATGCACATTCTGTATGCGAACTTGGCAGTGCACATAGATGCCCTACCGAGAATTCTCGCACACGTTGCGAACCGCTGTAATTCGATGGATGCCACTCAACATCCAATCCCAATTGCTAATCATCTATCAAATCTTCCCCAACGAGGATATCAACAACAATTATAAGCGTTCTCGCAAACAATCTCTGTTTTTAATAATGATATGAATTTTTATAAACTTCGAAGAAAATATCGCTACACTCTTCCACTCTGAAGGTGCTTCTTTGTATCGATCTTCCTCTGCTTATAATTCAGATTTGGAAGGAAGCTACGATTATTCGCTCATGCTAACGTATATCCTTTTGCTTTCGAAAATGGTGATATTAATGAGAATAACGAATATAAGCGCACACATAAAGATATGATAAAACAGATCTACGACGCTATACGGCGGCATTCTTCTGAAAGTAATTCTCATCGGATAAGAATAAGCGATATATCGAAGTAGATAAGACAAAAAAGTGATGAAAGCACAAACGTTTGCCTATCGCCTGCATCCCAACTTTTAAGTGCCTCTTCGAGCAGTCGAACCGCGTCACGCGTTGAAAATTTTGCTGCTCTTTCGCCAAGCTCCGCTGACGTAATCCCAGCAGTTAGACGCGGTCTTTTTACCCCTGACGGTCCGACCGTAAAAGAAGATGCAGTCATCTGCAAAAGCGTTCTCTCTTGGGAGTTAATTCACTTCTTTAAGCTGAAGAAGAACGAAAGACAGAAGTTTGCTTTTTAGATGCCTTAAAATACAAGTTCTTAAAAAAACTACTTACTGGATTTCTTTGAAGCTCAATACCAATCAGACTAATCCAGCCAAAACAGAGCGATCTTTTTGGCTGCTTGAATGGGGGAGGAGAAGGTAAGGTAAATAAGATCAAAGGAGGACATTGCAGTAGGTACCTTCATTTGTTTTTTTAAAGAAATAAACTTGCTATAATGAAATAAACTTGCATTACCACTTCATTCATGTTGTATAATTTGGTTAATAAAAACGATGAATGCAGTACTGGCAGTTAACGATTAACGGGAATAGGTTTTTGACTATCCCACTGCCATTTTCAGTGAATCTTCAGCAAGATAACGACAAGAAATTACCATATTTGACGCAAGTGGAGCGGATAAACGATCGCCGGCTCTATCGCGTTTCAGCGTATGACCAATCTTTTGGAAGCTCTCTTTTAGTAATTGCTGCTGTGTTAGCATCATAATTGCCTCTTAGCCACTCAAATCTGCAATATAACCACTAATGCTGCAATCCTATTTTCAACATAATTCTACTCTCGACAGCGTTCGAATACATTTCAACAAACATTAATCGAAGAATGCAGAAAAAATGCAAAAGAAAAGCTTTTTCAAGAGGGAAACACTTGGAATCGGGTGCTCAATGAGAGATAAGACAACGCTGTTGTGGGAGTCTAAATATCTTTCCCCCTCGCCTCTCAAAATCCTCATTTCATACTTTCAAAATCTAGCTGGGTCAACTTCGTCGTATTTCAATCACCGTCCAATTACCAGTCGGGGTGGAAACGTTCTTCTGAAGCACATAGGATAAAGGGATGTCAACGCTTCGGTTACCCACTATAACGTACTCATAAATTCGAAAATAATATTTCCAAGGCTATAATTTCATCGACAAATAAGTCTGAAAGAGAATTTTTCAACGAATTACTCAAGCGCTACAAAGCACTCAGGTGTTTCATCCTTATTGAAGTGCTAAAGAAAACAATAACAAAACAAAACAAAGAACGAAGGCATTGTTTCTAAAAATTGAGTGAATTCTCGCCATCACTGAATTCCCCAACTTCATTTATAATATAGACATCAATCACTAATAAAACGATTATATAAGATGAGTGGAGAAAAGGATAAATGAATGACGTCCCCACCAATGAAAGCAACCGACCACAATGACGCACTTATGCTTTGCCATTTACGAATTGAGAGAAGACTGAATAAACAGAAGCGTCATAGGATAGAAAGAGCATTATGCAGCTCAAAAGTGCACAACGTCTCCATTCTTGTCTCAAAATCGCACAACATTGTTCCACCTAAAAGATCGATCTCTTCGATATGGAGTCGAGCCTGGATTCTAATCTGAAACTTATCACTTTCATTATCCTCATAATCACAACGGCAGTAAACGAGGCGATATATCAGCTTTAGAAGATTGTTTTCTCTGCTCAAAGCGCTAGTCACAAAATCCAATTTGCAAAATATTTCGATGTATGCCTCTGCGAAAAATAAAATGCTTTCTCAGTGGGTTTCGTTCTCTCCAATCGTATTTTTGAGCAGTGATTGAATGGCGACGGGACGAGAACGAGGAATGAGAGAGTAAATCTTAAATGAAGGTCACTTCAATTTCGCACATATAAGTCAGAAATGCTCAAAATCTCATTGATAAAAGCGAAACTTTCTAAAATACGCAAAATTTTCTTCATCTTCGAATGACGAGAGAAGGAATCCTACGATGAAATTATCCATTATTCAACGGTTCCAATTTATTTCTCCTCCCTAATTATTTGTCTCTTATTTTTTAATCCATCATTTTGTAAACTACCCATATAAAACAGCAAATCAGTTTTATCCACGTCCAAAAAGTCTTCAAGATGATCGAGATGACGGCGGCAGCAACACTGCTCCTTTGAAAGATGAGTCTGGGAGGACGAAGTTGAACAATGAGGCACATGGAAAGAGTATAAATGTTTATTGGGGAGCAGCACCGCTCCCAAGACGAGTAGAACGGCGACGGTAAAGCGGCGATGGCGAAGGGAACGCTGCCGATTGGAACACCGACGAATGAAGAAGACTTACTTTGATGGTCTGAAGCCCGACTTCGCGACCACGTGAAGAACAATGAACTCAATTCGACTGCACGAGTAAAAGCGATCATTAAATGTTACATCACAAGCGGATATTTTGGATTGTCGCTTCAGCATCTTATCCAACAGATTCCCTCATTCTCATTTCGGCAACCGTGTATCGTTGTTGAAAGGCCGAGTATCCACATTCTGCAGTGTTAAAGTTTCGTTTCCACCGCACATTTTCGCTCAGTCTATTATTAATGGCCGTCTTCACGGAGACCTCTAAAATCTGAAATCATATTTACTTGATTTCAGCTGTCGATATAAGAGATTAGCACAAAACTGCGATGGCGCTCGTCCGGCTATAAAACAACGTCCCGGAAAGTTGTTCCGAAGTGGTGAATTATTTTCTAATATTCGAAACGGCACCCGCTGAAGCTCAAATTTCCATCAAGACATTAGCGTTGATTATAATGGTGTTCGTTGGCGTGATGCAAGACGCAACTGCTTTAGAGGACCGAAATGCATTTCCACACCAACTGACGTTAATGCGATGTTTCACTGTCAAAAATATTTCCTACACGAAGTAAGTGTACTTGTAACATTCCTTAACGTCACGTAGTGCTGACTGACCACGTAAAAAAGTCGATAGATCCACGTCTCCAGTTGACTTTAAGATACTGATGCCATAGAAAAATCTCACCTTTTATCTCAAGTTATGATTGATTCTGAAGCTTTTAATGCTCTTGAAATCATACCACATCTCAAATTTCGTCCATCAATCTTAATATATACTTCCTCAGAATTCAATATTTGATTTATTGCAACCTTTTCTACTACTTCATGAACACGGCTATATCACTCATTGGGAACATGGGTCCTTTTTGTGCCTGTCTTCTCCACACGCGTGCACCTACGGTGCGCCGAGAGCCTCTAAAATGCCTGTTGCTCTTTTGTGCTCCAAACCTTCGAGATCAATGGAAACTGGTATATAAACTTATCGCAGACCCCTGTTAAGGTATCTATCCAGCGCCCGGCACCACAGCTTCAGACTCACCCGTTCGAGAATAAAACGTACATTGAAATGCTTCACAACAGTTGCATCTAAATTTGAGAGATGTTGACGTCTAACGAAATGAGACTCAGAACGTGACTTTGCAGGATGAGAATTACTTTGTGCACCCCAAAGATCATCCGCTTTATCCAAATCTGTTTTGATCGGTCCTCCTCTGACAGGTGCCTCTAGCTGCTGATGCAACGATATGCTGTCCACTACTAATTGCCCTCTCGACTACCGACAACCTCCCATCAGCACAGTCAGTATACAACGAATTAATGTCGCATCGCTCCAATGCTCGCTCAACGAATACCTCACAACCAGCACACGCTAGAGATTTGGACGTGATTCTGCACAAATTCAATTGTAGTTCGATCGTGACTGAACCAAATCGCAATATGCTCATAGGTTAAATCTAGTACCGTTCACGACCGCACTGGGATTCAGTCCGTCATGTCTGGATAAATCCGCACTCCGACATCGAACGTCATTCTCCGTTTGTTCCATAGAACAAATGCTCTCTCAAAAAGTGCATGCCATCGTATATTTTGCTTCCATATTAGGCAATGCCTTTTCCCACGTACAGATAAGTGGTTTTGGTCATCTGATATCGCGGCTAGATATTCAATAAACAGTTCGAAATGCACCAATCATCCGTTAAACGAAACCGTGAATACGCAAATATGAGCACTCGAAAGTAAATAATGCGGCCTCGTTGAAGCACTATCACGCGAATATCTTAACACTGCTTACGAATATATTTATACCGATCACGTAGAGGAGGCCACCGTAGTCGAGCATAAAGCATGCAAAACATTAGCGAAAAGAGGTATTAATTGCCAGAGGAATTGCAACAAACGGTTCTAGGCAATAGGTAAATAGGCAAACATGGGTGATCATGAATCACTGCAATTTAGCACACAACGAACAACAGTGATGAGAGCAAAACACAATGGGGTGCGATATTAAGTGGCTGAAAAAAGAGTGGAAAACAGCGCCGATATGAAGATAAACTTTCTGCGAGACAATAAATGTTGCAAAATCATAACTGCAATATTGCAGTACTGCAAATTCAAAATTAGTATTTCAATGCGCACCTTTTAAGTTGAGCGAAAATCCTATTCGGATCAAGCAAACGTAAACAACTGCGTCATTTCGCGAATTCCGAGACTTACAGGCTTCTCAAACCTAACATCCCATAACTTGCCCCCAATTTTGGGAGAGCACGGGAGAGGGAGAAGCATATCGACGATAGATTTTGTCAAGCCCCACCGACAAAAAGACTACAGATCGAAACAATGTATGTGCAATGCAAGCGACAGTTGAAGACAATACGCGAAATGGAATGGTACTTTGCCTCAGGCGTACTGGTCAATAATAATCTGAAGGAGCGAAAATGGGATTTTCTAAAGCTTCTAAAGCTGAAGTTGTATAACCGGAAAACAGTTAGCACTCAGATACGAATTTATGTCTTGATCTTTTAGGGATTCCTTCTAGAATAATAATTTTGCCTCAAAACACAGCGAAAACAGTCGACGTCCTCATTTCTTTGAAATGATCTCAGCAACATAAATTAACGACCATGAGAATGAGAATGACTTTGACCACAATACACATCGCTACTATGAGGTTCAGGGAGACTCATCTTCAGAACTGCTAGGAGGCGTTGTTGAGCGATTGTCTGACTTCTGAAAAAAGACGCAAATTTAGAGGAGGACAAGGAAGACCAGCAATATAACTCACTTAGATTAATACGTACGCTTATCACCTGTAGACATTCAGAACTTTATTCACTACTGAAAGCACACTTTTTCAATCCCACATAAGTGGAATATCAAATAAAGGCATCACGACTTATATAGGAATGAGTCCCAGAAGCACTTTTTGGCTGATCTGTAATGGATATAGTTCGGCCAGGCAACAGATAGGTATTAGAGCTTTACGCTCTAATAACGCGACTGATAAAAAATAGTTTTCTGATGAGTTTGGCTACGATTCCAGTCGGCTCATCGTCATCAGTGTATCATCAGTATAACAATCTTATCTGGAAACAAACACGAAAATCCTCCACAATAACTTCTACTGGGCGATGTAATATGGTGGACGATCCATAGACGTTACCGCGGGCAGGATTCTTAGTTAGAAACAGTGAGACTCAGGCTCAAGGAAGCTGATCGCTTACAGCGTTCAGCTCATCAACCATAATGCCGCGGAAGGAGTACTTCCAGAAGTTCTCCACAAACGCAACGATGCACATTGCTTTTCCATCAAATCACATGCAAGCCACCACAAAGTTTCGCAACAGCGAACTGCTACATTTGATATAAACGATCCAGTGACACAACTTACAAAGGAACGATCTTCCTCCCAGAAATGCTCCTGAAACGGTGATTTCGGAGATTTCAGCGAGATGTCAGGGTAGCGATATGATCGCTCACCCTCCATGGGACTACCAGCCTGCTTTGGCCTCCGCGAATCGTAAATACGCACCAGATCACTTTGCGGTACTGTAGCACCCTCATCTTGTGAAAACGCATATCCATCTGCAAAGAAGAACACTGTTCCTTTTGGAAGCATCCTCAATATTTATCAAAGTGGTGTAAGTTGCTAGGAAGTTCTATCAGCGGAGAAGCTTTTGGCAAATTAGCTTGCTCTGTGCACTGAACAAGACAGAATTTAGCAGAGAAGACGGAAATGACGCAAAAACTACAGCTTGCTTTTCCGTCCTCTCTGCAGGAAAAACTTGCATGAAAAGTAGGCACCAGGATAAATCTTCCGCCACTTGCTCAATGAGTATCTTTCAGCATAACGTTTCTCAATGAACACCGCTGTTAATGCATACCGCTGTCGTATGAGGACAACAGTGACTATATATTTTATTTTCATCTATATCCCATCTGCGTGGATATTTACAAGGATACAGTGTTACATCACTCTACATTTTATTCTCATCTATATCCCATAATGCCGCGGAGGGAGTACTTTCAGAAGTCTCTTCACAATGAAATAAAGCAGCAGTTGAACCCGCGTTGCGGTGTGATGACTTCAACCAATTTCAACTACCCAGTGGAATGCTACTTCCAATCTTCACCTAAATCCAACTTAAAATATTGTTGGCAAGAGAGCGTCATATGTGCGTACAGGTGGTATTATTATTATGCACGCGCATCAGTACTTTCAGATATAACAAGAAGGTCTAACATTCAACAACTACGGTTGTTATGTTGGCGTGAAATGAATTAAAGACGAATGATGATGCTAACGTGATTTCTGTGGATGATTGACGAGACTGAGCGCAGATTCCGATGTGCGCACCATGAAATCACGCATTTTGAAGAACGAATCCGATAGGACATCGAATTTCCTGCCGCTTGCAAACTCTTTTGATAAAACCTCATCTTTCACATTCCGATAGAGTAGTCGTTGCAATCTAAATAATTAACACCTAAAGAATGCGATAAAAATAAAATGTAAAATTTTTTATTCACAGAAATTCAATGTGTTTCTGATCTCTATGAAAGACAGCTTTAATCCTTGACGAAACAGATCCCTTCTTCTAAGTTGCTAGTGACAGAATAAACAACGGGTCTCAAAACCGTCTTTCCCATTATGGTATGCGAGAATATGCCGCTTTCCAGTATCTATGAAATGTTATTAATGTCAATGCGCGTTGCCAAAGTTTTGGGTACTCCTCTCCCCTTCTTGCCCCATCTCCCACTCAAGAAAAGATTTTCTCATAAACAGATCTTATTCGAGCCCTGGGAAATTTATTTTCAGTGGTTCTTTACGATTTGAATAAAATGCGGCATGCGATCTCAACGAAAGATGATATATTAATAAGAACTAGTAACACTTAAACAGGTGAACTCTTATCTGCATTATGGAGATTAAAACTGTCCTTAAAGCTAAAAAAATAAGTATAAACACTTCCCTAACCCCTTTAATCAGATCTAATAAATAAGACGACGGCAGAGGAGGGATGAAATGAACGTGTAAAAAGTCACACGGCTAACACTTTAAAGAGAACGTCGATAGAGATGGCGACAACAGACGAGAGAATTATGGATAAGAGAATGGCAGGCGAATTGAGTATATCCAGCACGATATCAGCCATCTCAGGATCAACCACTACCAATGGTTTCGAAGGCGACGTTAGACAGTAAGAGAACAAATAGATGAACATCATTACCAAGGAGCCACCAATCGCAACGACAGACATCTGAAAGCGCTACTCATACCACTAACGTTAGAGGCTACAAGCGATACAATATCATGATCGTGATGCGGTGCTTCATTTCCACCGATTTCGAAACTTCGTCTCGTTGGGCAGGTGCAATTTTATAACAACGAATTCAGTGTCCGACCGGCGTTCTACAATCACCTCGGTAACAGTGATTTTTCTAGATGCAACGATCATATTCGGGAACATTGTTCGCAGCTTAATAGTTTAATGTACTACACTGTGATTCTCACCAAGCAATACGTTAAATTGTGGTTCACTGAAATAATGCGGTTATCAAGGGATTCTCCAATGCAACAGTAAGTTAGATTCGTGCCAACATTCTTTAATTCCCTAGTAAGTTTCAAACACTGTGAAATGACGACTTTGGAACACACTCTTTAAAGACACCAACAGTCTTAGAGCAGAGGCCTCTATCTTTTCGTTTAGCTAACGAGCCAATTGAGGAGGTTTCAGCATTTTGAAAACTTGCTATCAATATCTGCCACTATTGAAGGTCCAGCAACCGTTCCTCTCAGTTTATCTAATGTATGCTATCAAAGCGAATTTCTTCTTACGGTCAGTTTTCCGAGTATTGCAGCATTTCAAAAAAAAGAAACAACTAAAGGTTTGCTTTAGTTGCCGTAGATTATGCAGTAGATACTTAATCAGGTTCTCTAATACACCTGAGAAAATCTTAATAAACTTATTTGAACTTCAACGCACTGATCGGGAGGAAAAACTCTTCCTTCATCGGAGAGCAAATAAAGTTTTGCGTATAATTTTAAGAAGGAAATAACTTCACTAACAATCGTATGCGAATCCATTTCGATTGCCGCTTTGATATTTACGGTCAGCACGAGTGCCTTAAATCGAATTTTACATCGACATAGATATATTAACAATATTAGAACGATCAAAAGCGAACTGCTTGCAAAGGCCCATGGCTGCGATCCTATTATGCGCTCGTGACGCTAAGACGCCTACAAACATGGACTCACGATGTTGCGAAGGGATCGTTCAGCTACACACGTCCGAACAGCCCAACGCAAAATCAATGATACCATTCTATTCCACATTGAAATAGTCTGATTAATTTCAACGAAAAGTGTGCTAATGTATAAAGATGGAGCGACGCAGTGAGCGCAAGCTGAGCTAATGTACAAGAAAATGCAACTCAGCCAAGACCTGCAACATATATCGACCTTGAACGTTCAATTCAATTCTATTGAATTTCAGTAACAATTCGCATAAACAATTACTCACTTAGATGCATTAAGTACTTTCATCAATCAGTCCAATTGGCAAACAAAAATTTCATCTACTCGATATATTTATACTAAGTGGTAGTTGTGGATAAATATTAGAAGTAATAATGGTGTGAGTTTCTATTCCCTCATAATTTTAGTCAGCAATTTCATTTTAGCTCTATTTTCTGATAACCTTGAAGATGTGTACCCCAGGTGACCCTCATACTAGATTCAGCAATTCACTGTTTCCGTCATAAAAAGCCACTCTAGTAAAAACCTTCCAAAGAAATATAAAATTTGCATAAAATCCACATCCTTTCCCACTGCTCTCTTCGAAAATTCCAGCCAAAATGAATCAGAAATTTGACCATCTATTTCGAAAGAAACTGAAGAGCTAATGCAAGTCCGGATGCAATTTTCAAAATAAAGAGTGCTTGGAAAGTAAACGAACAATGTTCATCGCGGTTCCAAAGCAACGCATGTTGGCTTCCCGTCCATGTGACCATACTACACCTAAAACAAAAGGTCACCGCCGATAAAGAACTAAGCAGAACGGGAGATTCTCGAATGATTTCACTACCATCCTGGAAACACTGCAAGTGCAAAACTCACTGACGCACCTCATATGAGGTTGAATAAAAAACAATCTGAGAACTTCGAAATTACAATTTTGTATACAAATGCACGACAGCGCACTAAGAAAAGATCAGCTCACTACACTTTGAGCAACGCGTGAAACTTCCCCACCTTTACAGCTGTAAGTGGTAAACAACGAGGGATGATAAATTATTTTGTGACTGCTAAAAAAGTTACTTGGAGGAGGAGCTTAGTACGGCATTCATAAGCTTTCATGTTGCGCGTACTACGGTACAACAGTTAAACGGCTCTTTAGCGGTGGTTGAATCGTTCCAACTGATACACTACTGCTGCTCTCGCCTAATAGACATTCAGTCGCCCACATCGCACTTTTTTGAGAAATGCTTCTTGGCGTTCATATTCACGTACTTTTCTATATTTTCCAATTTACGCACTTAGGAATAAATAAATAAATAGATAAGCGCTCTATACACCACCATTTCCACATTGTTTTCAACGTCTCAGAATTACATATGTATTCGTTTGCAAGCTTCAGTTCCGTTTGCAAAACGTTTGCAAGCTTCAGTTCAAACTATTAAGGTACTTAAAAAAGAATAATGCCCTGGAAGTGGGAAAACGGTTGACTTGAGGCTTGATTCACACATGGAACAGTGAAAAGGGACCCCCATACGTATTTGACAGAAACCGCAAAGAAATTTCAAGTTCCACGTTAAACGAGCTCTATTCAGAATTGATGAAAATTTGAATCGGCATACAAAGGATCGCTAACGCCAACTCACCCTGCTCGAACGTATAGTAAACAACGAAGAAGATCACAAATGCATGTAGAACACCATCAGCAATCCATAAAAAGAATAACTGCAAATTGCACATATACTCATTAACACTATTTTCAAAGTGAGGCAACACTGTTCTGTCATAATCCACAAATATAACGACGGCTGATGCTCGCTCATTAGTATGCTGAACAGAAATGATTTCCATGCTTCATTAAGGCAAGAGACATTTACTGAACTATGTATTCAAATTTTTAGTGAAATATCAGTACCTGTTTAAATTACTGACGAAATGTCTACATCAATGTCAACACTTCACAGAAAAGTGCGGTCTGTTGAATAGGGTACTGCATATATATATATATATATATATATATATATATATATATATATATATATATATATATATATATAATACATATGCACTGAACAGCACATATATATGCACTCAACATTACGTAGAGTACAGAACACTGAAATTCAAAGACGCGACATAAACAAAACCTTCAGGTTGAATGTTTGGCCACGCTGCGAGAGTACATAAAGTCCTGGATATTGTTCCATGATTCCGAATGAGAAAAGACGATCCCAAATGCCAACTGCAAGTGGTGGCCAACTCGAGAAGAACATATTGTAGAAGACAATTGACCAACTATCAAATACAGCAGTTTCCGATGACAGCGACCAATTTGAATACAGAAACTAAAATGAGCGTTTGCAAAGCTAAAAAACATAAAAGTGAAACGAAAATTGATATGGTTAGAGACGACGCAGGACAATTCAAAAAATACCTCTCCTATGCAATGAAACCGTAAGTGACTTAAAGCCCGAAGAAAACCATCCACCGAACAATCAAACGGCTATATTAAATGCCGAGAAGATATTATGTCAAAAAATTCAAGAAATCGCCGTTTCATTATTAGATTCCCGTCAAGAAAACAGAAACCGAGTTAAGCAAAAATGTCATTGAGGTTACCTCACACTGTTACTGCTGGATTATCACCTTATGATCTTAGAAAACTTTAACTGAAGTAATGAGATGAGGGAATCTCGATAAAAATTCAAGCTACAAGCAACATTGCAAAACAAAATTTTTTAGCTAAGAGGGACACACCAAGAATTTCTATCGAAATTTTCCTGTTCAAGCTAGAATGTGTCTGTCATCACGCATCCTGTGAAGATGGCGACGGAACTAGGACGTCTCCGCCTTGGCACAGAAATGATTAATTCCAGGATCAGGAACATGCAATCGTCCACTCCCGACTCTTGACGATAACCGCACTGCAAGGACGGTGTTTTCTGCTCCCTTCCGGAATTTCGCGACTCACAGTGGTCTCAGCTTACACGGCGACGATGGAAGTGAGGCCTCCCCCCCTCCAACCGTCTTTCATGACGATCCATCTACGAAATATCGTAGTTTCCATCTCAGTGAGGCAACGAAGATGGGAACGGGCTTATATATGCGATGCTTCGGCAAAATGTACTATTACAACAACGAAAGACTCCTCTTGAGAGCTAGACGATTTTAATGAGGACTGGATGTCACATTTTTTTATTAGTACCTGGTATCTAATGATCTATTAGCACTGCCAGATAAATTAGAAGGTGATATTATGGCGTTCAAATACCTCCGAATTTACGATCACTAAGAAATTGTCCATGAAAGCGAATTGTTCACTTGTTTATCTACTGCTTGGAACTTTCGGAAAAACACTGTCAAAGAACAATTCCACTCTCTCTACAAGTATATGCTTTGATCCAGAAATGATACCATGCTCAAATTCCCAAAAGGAATGAACAATGAGGATACGATCGCTTTCTAGCGGATATCATATATGGGAGGAGGCAATAAGGAGAAAATAGGAAGCCACATACCAGAATTATTGTTTCGCACATTGTTTTGTAAAAAAAATATAGAATGGTTTTCGTTGTTCTATGATAACTAATTGCGCCATGAACAAATAAAAGTCGACCCAAGAAACGAAACTATAACTGCCCAATTTTAAACTTTCAAAATGCATACAGTTGGAAGTATATGAGGGAAAATTACTTCCCCACAAATAATCCTCCTGAATCTTTCATCAATATCAAGCTATACAAATTAACTTCATCACCAATCTCGAGCCTTGCAAATTAATCAACGTATATGTGCAAATTTCGCATCATCAACTCCAGCTTATTACAGACAGCTGATCATTTGAAACAAGTTTGGATCTAAAGATAACATGCAGGCAGAAAATACAAAAGCATCTTTCTTATTCAGTCGAATCATTTCTTATTCTGCGCATTTTTAATGAGAAAATTGCACATTTCCGCTAAGCATTTTGTTCCTTCAGATCAATGCCGCTTCAAAATATCTATTTTTATCAGCCACCTCATCTTAGTCCCCCTCCCACCTTCTCTACTCTCATCCTTCATACTATTATTCTATCAAAGGATATTCTAGTTACTGGTAGTTATTCGACTCAAAACAATTAACCAAACGATCGCCGCAACAGCTTCGGCATTTCCAAAATTAAGACCATTCCAACCTCGATATACTTTCGTTAAAACTCATCCGTTTACGATAAAGCTCTACATTTTAACGCTTGAAAACAATTTATGTGAATTTTTAAGCAGCATTCCCCAAATCATTACATTATTTGGTCGATGATGACAAAGGATCAAGACAATAAAGCGGAGGATGGAAGACCTGCCTGGGAGATTGAATAATCGGCAGCCAGTGAAGCCTGCATACCTTCTTCCCCACAGATTCCAACACCAACATCTGCAGCCTGCAATTTCCCTCTTTCAATCATTAAATACTACCTGCATCTATACACCACATTCATCAGATAACACAATGCCTTATCAACAAATAAGCGGCATCTATTTTTAGCCTTCATATTTAATCTCTATCTATCGATGCATCACTGAGATTTACCCATTAATTCACCGTTTTGTAAGAATGAAGTAGGAACAAAAACAAGTTCAGAAAATCGATGCTGTACAATTCAGTAAGTATCTGAAATTTTTAGACGTACTATGTTCCAATTTCCAGAAATAGACTAGGAAATAAAATGTTTCTTAAAATCGGTAGCGACATTGCCTATGGATGATTTTAATGGCAGAAATTGAATGGGCGAGGAAATAAAGAGAAGAAAAGAGATGAAAAAGGGTATGAGAAGGAAGAGGAAGTGGTAGAGGGAAAGAAAGGAGACGTGAAGACGAAAGAGGAATCAAAATGTTCAGCCACCCAGAAGGCACATTCTGGCAGCAGCTTTATTATTAAGGACTTGAAAAGGTTCAAAAAAAGACGAGCTTAGTTTTTAGAAGACGATCATTTTTGCAGCCTGAAAATATTACTGAGATCTGATTTTATCTGTATGCTTAGAGTTATGTCGATTATTTGTAAAAACAGTCCAATCCATGATATAGAGCTCGAAAAGCAATTCAAATCGCCCATTCACCTCAAAGACCATGCTCATGAGAGCTTCCGTTGGCAGGACCCGATTGTGCCACAGGTAATGGATACTTGGGAGTAACAGCAGCTTCAGTTGTACAACATCTTGCACATTTCGTACAACGACACAGATTTACAGCAACAGAATGAATCCAGGAAAGATCGTCACTCAACACCTCGCCGCACAGAACCCACCTTACTGACCCATCGAATGGTCACATACTCCTCCTAATAATCCGGACGACTCCCAATTGTTATTGCACAGTGTATCATTTGGCACCATAAAAGATTCAAACACAACCACATTCATAACCTACACGCTTAAGATACTCCATGTGAAAATATGATGGCACCAGTTTACGGCAGCACTAGTCAATCCGTATATTAGCGTTCTTTGAATGGCAGCTAATCAGAAGAGGCGCGGCAGCATAGATGACGTCGTTTCAAGAACATTCCCAAGACAAAACAGGGCGAGGGCGGCGATTTAAAGGAAAGAGAGAAAGACCTGTATCATGGCGACATCATTGGCTCCATCGCCAACGGCAAGCGTCGCCCCATCACAGTAATTCTGTATCAGCTTCACGACTGCAGCCTTTTGCATCGGTGAGCATCGACAGCAAATGACACACGAGCATCTCGATGCAAGAAAAAAGAACTCAATGTCCATCATATCTTTCAGTAGGTATCCCAAACTCTTAAAAGCCTCTTCTTTGAAGAATTAGTGGTTTTGCAGTGATTAAGTGAGATGAATAAATACAGAATCGCTAAAAAGTATTCCTAAGAATCGAATACTTCATTATGTAGAATTGAAGAATCCTCAAAACGGT
Source organism: Parascaris univalens (assembly GCA_037576465.1). Lineage (NCBI taxonomy): Eukaryota > Metazoa > Nematoda > Chromadorea > Rhabditida > Ascarididae > Parascaris > Parascaris univalens. Next base: position 18,925,777 of record CM075173.1, read on the forward strand.
TTTTTTCAACATAAGTCTGCATAATCCGCTCAAAGTAAAATCCAAATAACGTATTTCATATTTATTTCAATGCTTTTATACCAAAGACTACTTCCCAGTCTTATGTATCACAACGCAACCTCAACTAACATATACTTCAACGAGCGCATTTCGAAAGATAATGTTTGTCATCTTGGAGAAGAGCCGATTAGCGAGCTCTACGTTAAATGCTTTCACAAGATCGATCATTTCAGTTATCTCATTTTCATTTGCGATCGCCTATCATTGAGAAATCAAATCAATTTACCTGCCCGCTTACAATAAGGGCGATTTTAATAGCGCAATGTGACGAACAAATATCGCTTATATAAGATCTCAGTCGATCCCTTGTTTTCTCTGGACTACCTTCCGAAATAACCTATAAAACCAACTTGTGGCAGCAATATGCTGTATATAATGAGCTTTCAAAATCAATTCAGTTACTTCATCCAGATTGCCCATCTCCTTGCTGCAAATATCCCTATATTCATATAAGCAAGCATCCTCTCTCAATTTTTTTCGAAAACGGAGATTTGAATGAATAGAAAAGCCACCTTTCTTATCAAATGAATATCGACATATAAACTGCTTAACAACAACGGCCCTCATCTATCATCAGGAAAAATATAATGTAATTAAAGCTAAGCGCAGCACTAAACTGTAGAGCGATGCGTTGTATGGCATCAAACTCGTAACGGTTTGTCTATACTACATTGTACCTTCCACCGTACTCTACTATGCAGTATTGCAGAAACCATTACAACCGACCGCCTACTATTATTTGAAGAGAATTTCGCCCATCCAATAAAGTAACTTCGTTGCAGAACTTGAAAAATGACTTATTCGCACACATTCTCAACGCTATATTCTCGAATTTTTCATCTCTCTGAGAGCTCAAAATTCCCATTTATTGCGCTGAGATGAAACACTTGGAAAAAAAGGGAAATTCAAAGTCCGTGACCATTCCTCTAATTAAAATTTCCCTGCTCCTGCTACAACTTTCTATTCCTCTAATTAAAGTTCGAGGACCACTGGGCTCATATGTCGAGATTAATAGCGACCGTATTTTATTCTCAAGCGGAAAACTTACACTCAGATGCAATCTCACCGTGCAATAAAAGTCCAATTTAGTAACCTTGCCTTCAGCATTAATTTTACATACAACATGTTGAAAATGATAAAAGCTGGAGCTCTGGAGCTTCATTTCACAGCTTTAATATTCAAACGAGGTAAGACGCTGAGAGATGGATAAGAAAACCCGCGAAAACGAAAATCGCAAACCAGCGTCGGCATATCCGGCTGGATAAGTCCGCATGATAATCCGATATTCTGTGCTGTCTCCAATTTGTCGCCGGTCAATACCCATATATTCATACCGCCTAACGACAAATTTGCTATTGTCGCTTTCACTCCCTAAATGAAAACTCCAATTGCCTGCTAACAGCGTACCTAATAAATGAATCGTCATTTACGTGAAATCGAGGAATAGAAGAGGACATGTTGCCTTTACGAAAAGTACAGGTAATCCTAAGTCGAGGTCATTTCGAGGCCGCCCATCAACGCCGTTCACAAATCCACGCGCCACTTACCGTAGTGAATACATTTGACCATAAAGCGATGCTACTGCACGCTTTTTATAGACGTTTCGCAAAAGATGGCCTTAACGCAAAAAGAGCCTCAAGAGAGGAAGTCATTGCCACTAACATCATGGCTGTCACTAATAAAGTAAAGCAAAAAAAACAGCAAAGAGTATATTCAAGTAAACGGGTGGTGGCGGTGTGATTTGTTTATTCTGAATCAAAGCAGTACAATGAAGAATATGCAGAGTTAACCACGTCTTGACGTAAGGAGGATCGAACAAGAAATGATGAACGGAAAAGCTATCTGCGCCCGCTGGGTGGGGAAGATGGGAGGGGTATGAGGATAAGACCCAGCAATAATGAGAATTTTAATGCACCATTACGTAATGGAAGCTTCGAAATGAGTCTACTTCAGATAACCGGCATAACCGTCTAATATCGTCATGAAAGAATTACCTCTTGAAGCTTGTCTTCAATCCCAGTGGCGCCCAATAACCGTAGATTCTGAAAATAAGAATGCAGTTATTCTGCTATGTTAAATATTAACGATACAAGTACATGCAATCCGACATAATACTTACCCGTAGGTAAATATTATTTGCATTCTGCTCACGTGGTTAACCGCAAGGTCATTCGAGCTTTTAATTTGAATCCTGTCACACTCTTTAGGACTAAAAGAAGAGGTTGAAGTGAGGCTATTTTTCCATCTAAATCACAGCAGAAAAAATGGAAACACTTCTAAGTTATCTTCTGATGGCGTAGCTATGACCGATATTGATCGTTTTGGTGCGAAATGTTGGGGAATCCTCAAAAAAGACCCATTCGGCTCTCGGAACTCCTGAATGCTGGAAGAATGCTTCCAGTTCATAAACTCTGATAATCAAAGCATATTTGCGAACTCTGTCCCGCTGTACCCACTTCATCTATTGCTCCATACAGTACGCTTTATGAACCTCCCAGCGGTTCTTCCTGAACGTTTCACCTGGCCACAGCATGTTGTTTGAAAGATGCCACTTCAAGTCCCAAAACATAGCTCCGTTGTTAGTTCAAGTTTCAGAGAACCCGTCTAAATAATAAAACTTGTTTTGAATATTTGAAATCCTTCCTTGACGAGGACTCAGGGAAATCCTTCGAATCGGTTGAAGAAGAAAGCAGTAAACTTCATATCATCTACTTTAAACTCCTTCCACCGTGGAATATGGAAGATACTTATTCTGGTATGTCTCTTAAGTTCTTCGGCTGAAGTGCTCGAAGAGAATGAGACTGCTTTCAGAGAGGGTGAACACCACGTTGAAACAAAAGCCAATGAGAAAAAATAAAGAAAAAACGTCGCCTAATGTGCAAAAAGCCTCCTTCAGTTTCTCGTTTTTACCCTATGTGATAGACGCAAATTGCCTATAGACAGACGAAGAGTATCAGCAACGAGGAAAGAGTGCATAAGCAAAGGGCGCAACTAGAAGAACGTTATTGGCAAAGATCATTCCTCGCAATATCTGCACTCAATTTCAATCTAAAACGTTTCAAGCAAACTCTGACGAACGATTATCTTAGATCCCTATTCGAGGACACTAATTCTCCTCCACCACTCATAAAATAATCCTTTCGTGAATAAGCCGCTAAAAGTAAAATTTATCCCAACTTATCTCTTCGAATTAGAGGAATTCCCCATTTGTCCAAATGAAATTAGAAAGATGAAATGCTTTCATGATTCAAGAATACTCTTTTTACTATCGTTGATGTGCAAATTTTGCAATTTTTGAATATAACCCCTCCATCGAAGTAAATTTCTCTTTGAAGATTTTTTGCAATTCCATCCTCGACAATACAGTGAGGGTGAGGTCTCGTTTCTCGCAGTGCTCATACCTTTCAATTCAGAGCTCAAAAATAGAGAAAATTGGCAGCCATGATTGGTTATATATGTTCCTAGCCGACCATCCTCCTTGCAGCCATTATAGAAGGTAAAAAATGCAGTTCATACGCGCTCAATTTTTTCGGCTTGCTGTTCAATTAGCATCTCTCGAGAGTCTAAGGCGATACTTGCACGGTAATATCCTGGCTCCCATTCCATATATTCCTTGTCGGTTAGCTCGCTGACCGCCATACACAATGTGCGATAGCCTTTAATGTTAGCTCGCAAAATGCAACTGCGAGGAGTTTCCCTAAGCTCCTTGCTTATATTATTTCATTTATTAATGTTAGCGATATGCGTTTTATTTCCCCTATATGAAATCTTGCATCATTCTCTTACAACAAAAGGTATGAATTGTGAATGTTTTGAGATATGAGCGATCCGACTTCTAATTAAAAAAGGATGAAGTAAGCCGTCGAGCCTTTGCCTATCCTGACGTCGACGAATCTTCCCTTGCCTATCTTGATAGAAAAGCGTTTCGCCGAGCAAGAACCCACTCTCTGCAGTAGCATTCGTGTGTTTGTACTACTCCACGAACAAACCGTATAGGTGATTGAACTTCATGCAGGGGCTTTCTAATCGAAGGTGCTCGCAACTTCACAAAGGGGATCAAATCAAGCGATCCAAATGACGCCGTACGACTCAAGTTTCACGCCAATCATTCATTTCTCGATGGAACTCTTCTTGCAATCCTAGTCACTAATTTCAAACACTACATTAACGCCGTTAAACTTGAAGAACTAATTGTACACTGTTAGATGATTTCAGAAGAAAACATTATTTCAAAGATACCATTTGATGAATAAATTTCAGAATTTTTTTACTTCAAAGAATCTTCATTTTTATTGCTGAAAATTGAAGTTATAATAGAAAAGATAACGTTCGAAGAGGGTAAAGCGATCGTTACAAAACGGAAACGTATCAGATTTAATAAAATTCACCACAGTTGGCAAAATCGACGAGATGTGCAGTTGTTGTCTCGATTAATTTATGATCGACATCTGCAGACAACCTCGGCAATATAACCGAATCCTTAAAAGCAAAATTTCAGCAACAGAAGGAAACTTTCAGAAGCAAAACGCAGAACTGAGACGACTTTTGGCAAAAAAACCATGAATGAGCCCCACTCTTTAGACGTAAACAAAGGTCGCATTGTTTGTTTAGGGACATTCAATCGAACACATTCACATTGGATTCGTTTTCAAATAAAAGACTAAAAAATGTCATCATATGACGAGGTTTCGACGAAGTGAATATTTATGGAGAGCCTTAACTAGCGAAAAAGTGCCGTGAAATCTCAGTGAATAGGCCAACTTCTTTGCAGTACTATCAGAAGGAATCTGTACCCTAAGAGAATAACGATATCAAAATAATAAATTATTCATTGATAAACTAAAATGGAAAATTTCATAAAACGTTTAGTGCCGATATTACTTACATTACAGTTATCTACTATATGAAATGAAAATACTTTTCAACTACAGCTCACAACGCGAAATAATAAACATTAATAGACGAAAAGATGAGATAAGCTACTTAAGACATTATGGAACATCGGAATAATTCATGTAAAGTGCTACAAGCGTCCAATATGTACTCGTGACTGTAACTTCATGAAAAATATCAGCGTACCATCCTATATCATCCTTTCTGGTGAAAAAAACCTACCGCCCCTTTAATATAGAGCTTTATTTTGTTATTCGGTGATTTCACTATCACTCCCATACGCCGTCGAGTGCTTGTAAATTCGAGTACGTTGAGTACTTCATATTTTTCTTCTTTACCCATCTAAACTGTAGCCGATAAAAAACTGCTGAGAGCAGAGCCAATACCGCACTGCAACACTGCTAAACAAATGGTGTAAATTGCGGACGGTGCACGCATTTTTCAAATCAATATACGGGAAGGGAAAATACTAAGCTGAGTTCGTAACTTGCTTCGACAGCAGCAGACTGTTCCAAAAATAAGCGATGCACTACACCTGCACCACCTCGGTGTTACCACAGTGCTCGCAGACACCACTTTGGTGTATTTCTCACATATATACCAGTAAATCACGAACGATTTTCCCTCACCTGCCAAGGCCAATCGGTAAATGAAAATTCCCTCTGCAAAAACCTGCATTTAAAAATAAGCCTATCGCTGACCATCTGTCAACAGCCTACCTGTCGAATGTCATAAATGTAAGCATCCAAGTATACCCATTAAAAATATTGATGTTTCTGGTGCGTCTTCACTATCTTCCACTATAACCTGTATGATACATGATACTAAAGTAACAAAATAGATTGGCATAAATTTTGAGGGGACAATAGATCCATAATAATGCACATAAAAATCAACAAATCGTCGCAATTCAGTTTAATCCACCCTGAAAACCAAACAACTCTATAAAGAAACTTACTGCGCTAATATAGACGCAGAATGGTGTTCGAGTATGGAAGAAAAACCTCGATTGTCTTGCACAGATAACGAGTGCCGCTTCATCTGAAAACGTTCAAAGTCATAGAAATTCATATCATTCACAAATCACTTAAAATAAGCAGTAACTGAACGCATTTTTCATAAAAGATATTAAAATACCACTGAAAAACTACTTACCGGAAATAAGGCGGCAATCTCCGTTCACTAGGAATACCTGCTTATTTGCTCGCTGTTAATACCTGCTTAGTTAGGAATACCTGCTTAGTTGCTCGCTGTGTCATTATTGCATCGATGCATAAGAAAGCACTAGCGAAGCTGTCGTTCATGTACAGCGATGGCGACAGTGGTCTTCTCCTCCCCTCCCTCTCATCAGGAAAAGAAAGACGTCGCTATGACAGCCACCAAACTGGACGTGGAGCATCGATGAATATCCCGTCAAATATGTCTTATAGAAGATCACGATGTCCTTGAGGACTTACGCCTGTGTTGCAACATTATTCACCTATTTCAATTACAACGAAGCTCACTTCATACATGTACATCTGCTAAGGGTAATACCTTCTTAAAGTAACATAGTCGGAGCTATACCAATGAGTTTATAAGGAGTGCTTATTCGGGCATGGAGTCGTTGCGGTCTGCGACCGTATCGACTGACTTAATCTGCTAATTCCATATGGATTACTCGATGAAAGCGTTTTCTATGTTATCACCGGCGAATTACTTACAATGAGCAATTTTTTGCTCCGTTTATCAAACTTTATTTACTCGTTTAAGAATAGAGGTCAATGCTAATTGAAACGTTGTTGCAAATTTTGTAATGCAATCTAATGATTGCCGTATTTCAGTGCAACTGTCGAACTAAATCAACCTGGCGAAGAAGCATGGTAGACGAGTGATCCATCTTTACTCTTTTCCGGTACGACTGTATGACAAATTGCAAGTAGCGAGAGGAACTCTCGAATTTCCACAGCGTTATGCTATAAATTACATTAGTAATTAATATTGAACTGCTTTCGCAAAAATAACTACACCGATATATATAACTCCACTAAGAAGAGTTCAGAGAGATGAAGAACTTCACGCTGAAGGATTCAATTTAAGAAGGAATAATATGAAAATGGTGATGCTCTCTTCTATTATTTGCTCACCTCAACGCTCATCTCGAAAGTTGCAGCAATGAATTATTGTCGCAATTCGAATCTCTCTTTTCAGTACGTTGATTCAATTTGAGATTCTTTATTCTTTTGAGAAAAAAGACACTGAAGAGCAAAAAAAAATTTGGTAGGGCGCAAAAAATATTAAAATATAATTTTTGATGTTTCTGATGTCTAAATTTAGCGAACGGCGAAATTTCAGTTGAAATATGCAAAAGGTGATGATAATTAACGAGTAGGTTTGCAATGCTGAAATATCGATTCTGCGTGCGTGATTGCAATAAATGGCCCTTATTCAATAGACGTACTTCTCTCAAGTTCGTTTAATAGAAGGGAATAGGAAAAGAGAACATTACTTCCAAAATCACGACCTACGAACGGACAATTTGGACTTTTTGCTACTTCATAGCCATTTTCCTTCAAAAACAATCGTAACTCAATCCATCTCATGTCTACATATGTGTATGCTTATCTTTCTGCTTATCTATTCCTTGGCTTCACTCAAGATATGTTTTCACTCAAGTCTCTCTTCATCCGAAATTATGAAAAATACTCCCCGTATGTCAAAAAATATATCGAATTAGAACCACCCTAAAAGATCTGCATAGCCATTAAGTATAAACGACCCACTAATATTCATCGCTCAAAATACTAGATACATATCATCCAGATATTAAAGTGCCAAGCTCTTTGGATCACAGTGGGCAACTTTCTTTCTTTAATATTCCCAATCTGAGAAATTAGCCGCAAACACGGCAGGCAACAGGAAATAATATATATATGACGAAAACGAGAGATACGGGAAGGAAGTCACTTGAAAGCATAACATTTTCGACAGTTTACCGAAAAATTAAGGCCGGTTTCTTGTGAATCACTCGGCTAAAATCCAACAACAACAGTAATAATCCCATGACGAAAATAAAGTTGAAGTACTCGTAGCAACTCATCGATTAATAAGTCGGAAGTTTTCATCAAATCTTATGAACAGTAAGTCTGAAAATGATGAGCCAAAGTTTGATCAGTCACAATATTTTCTGACGTCTAAGAGAGGTGGGGGGCGAAATAAAGCGGATACCTAAAAATAATTTGAATGGTTGAATGGGGATATGAAATATGCATCAATCGCTTACGCTCGAATTCGATTCCATGTCGGAGAGAAGCATCGAAGAGTCGAATTCCTCAGCATTCGTGTCACCATATTTAACACCGCCGATAGTACACACCTTGAACTTCATTTTATTCTGCGTTAGAGTGCCCGTCTTATCCGTCACAACATATCGCACCTTAATTACGTACACCCTCTCCATGAAAAACAACAAAAAAGCAAACGCATACGGTTCATGAGATACACAATAACATATGCTTAAATAAAACTGATTGTATATTCATATGCTTGAAATTAATTTCTCCTACGATATAGGAAATCACAACGAAGCTATAAGTAAAAACGAGTTGAAGCATGGCTTTTTCATGCTGCTACAACTATGATGCAATACCACTTCAAGCATTGCTGTGCTCGAAAATGGACGACGAATACGTTCAATGCCTCTTCATTAAATATTCGACGCAATGCTCTTTTAAAGAGCAAAGAATGCAAACGAAGCTACCTGTCCAAGTTGCGAATTTAGATTCGAGCTTCGCACTTCAGCACGCGTATCGTTGTTTTCATCGTAAAGTTCAAGATCCTGAAAAAAGGATCAGAAAACGTCCTTTCAACGAATGCAAATCCCGAGAGCAACAAACCATAGATCTGAAACAACAGATAGAAATTGCAGTCAGCAAATCGAAGTTTTGAAAAACGGATTAAAGATGGCAGTTTCGTGAAACTTCTCACTACGACTTACACGAAACTGCTATTTTTTGGTGCTAATCCAACCTTCTAAGAAATCCTTATCACGTCCAGCGTTCAAATCCACATTAATTTCATCAGTTTAGCCATAGTGGCCAATATTCCTCTCACCACTGCGAAATGCTCAATTCGCCGGGTGTAATGAATGTTGCCCTATCGATCTATGAAATTCAGCGCTAGAGAGATCTATGCATGCGATCAAATCATATTATGCTAAATTATATGCGCACTGGCTGTGAACTCAAACGTTCGGTTGCCGGCACAACTACGCTTCGGTAATTTCTTTCATTGAAGTTCGCCTCCAGTGAGCATCAAACAGTCTTAGCACCTGTCTAATGAAATAAGCCTGGAACAACGAAATCATTTCTAGAGTGACCAATAAGCTGATAGGGATAAGGCCTGAGTAGGTGATGATCATCGAGAGAATCGACACTGAGAGATGAGGACGCATCCAAACGTGTCCATTAGCTGAAGTATTGTCGACATTTACGCTGACGAAACGTTTCTATTGTTTATACCTTCATTCGAACTTTAGATTAACCTCACTGCTGTGCTAATGTATTCATCAATTATATAGCTAAGCTTTCCGCATTTTTCTCTCAACTTCCTTACTTCTAATTGAGATCGACGCATTCAATCTTCCTTATAATATTGCTTCGAAATGTTCAAAACTTTTCGATACCTTCAAAAATATTTATCGTCGACGACATATTCGCTTCTTTGAGTGTTGACGTGATCGACCTAATTCCCAACTTTAGCTTCATTTTTCGAAGCTTTTACTTTAGAAACACGTCGCAAAGATCACGATAAGCAATCACCGAACGGACATTATCAACGTAGCAAGAAAGGTGAAGTAATACTTCCCATTTCAGATATTGTGCTGAGAGCAGGTGAGACGTGAGTTAGGCAATATCATAATGCCCATCCTCACTCCCCGCTTCCCCACTTAAATCAGTTCATCACCTCAACTGCTCTTTTAATTGTTCCCATCACATGAAATTTCTTGCAAATGGTGAGTTCAACTTAACTGATAGTAACTGTTGCATTCAAACACTTTTGTACAATGCAATCCGGAAAATGCACTATATCAATTAAAAATCAATAAGTAACAAGCAACTGGCATACTGCATATTTAGTAATAACTACCTCATACGTATGCTTATACAACTGCACATTTTTCTCATTTATAACCCATTCGTTTACTATTTCCCCACCCGATTACCTATTGACGTTTATGCTCTACGATTAGCATGTTACTGCGATTGCTTTACTAGCAGTCAGCTGCTCCACTCGCTGGAGATCAAATTAGCATGTTCAGAAATGACCCAACAGGTCGACCTTCCGCATCGTTACTAATCAACTGATGCGTTGCTTACCTCCCATAATATGCTTCTACTCTATTCTCTGCATCATACCTAAGCTCGCCGAATCGATAAATCACTAACACATCACATTTCACTTACATTGTATAACTGGGAAATAATAATATTTTGAGTTGATTTTAGTGGCGCCCACACATGCATTCAATAGAACCAAAGCAACAAGAAATCCAAACTGAATCATCATAATGAAATTTGTGAATCGTTCAACTTTCGATCTGAAATCGAATCTCGGCTACATAATCACTTATCGCCTATATAATTAAGGCGTACCATGTTAAAAGCTTTCTATCACATTTGCTGTGTACCGCCTGAATGCGTTGAGCAGCCACCACTTTGTTGAACACAACGGCGCTACAAGCAAATGATTCTATGAACGATGCCATGGAAGTTTAACGACAGTGCTGAGAATATGGAATCAACTACTCGAAACACATACACTCATGCAAACAGAGAATATGGATTCAAACACAGTCGTTTCGAGACTTTCATCAAAGGTTAACGCTATTCCTTCAGTTAATCCCTCCTCCTGATAATCCTTCAATTAATCCTAAATTAAGAATGTCAAAACGGATGGATCCTCTAACACGAATAACTTTTTCCCCTCTCATAGGCGTTTCAAGCAAACTCTCACGTTCACTTTCCCTCTCCTCTTTGATGCTCAGAGGCGCCGTTGAATAAAGCGCTTTCATAGCGCAGATGTTTCATTCGACAAAAATTCATATACCAGCCGCTGTATTGAAGTATTTCATATTCGTTTACTTCTATTGCTCGCATAATAGAAATTAATCAGTTACAAAAAGAATAGATCTTTCTCAGATTATTTTCTCTTATTCCCCCTTAATGAGAGAAATCATTTAAGGAATATATTAGCTAACCTTTTCGCAATCGTTCTCATCGAGTTAAGCATAAGTTTTGTGTGATTGCCGGCATAAACGACTACGCCATAGACCCAATCAGTGTTCTGCAGTTTGCATCCTCTAGGTAACAACTGGCTTGTCCCTACAACAAAATACTTCACCCATCTAGAATTATAAAATGGAATTAATGATATCCTCAATATTGAAATAGTAAGATCGTAACATTCAATATAGAGCTGCCGATAATTTAGTAATCTTTTTTTTAAGTTAGTGACCTCAGCGTACTGACCACTGTTCACTTCTGCCTCTAAACATCGATCTGCACAGAGATCAGCATCACTGCTCTATCGAAGGCTACGAGCACACATCGAAGAATCGACACTCACCAAGTGGATAACTTATAACTTCATCACTTCTTGCCGTCTTCATCGTGAAACTCTTCTTGATGTTGATTACTCCTTTGAACTCATAAATAGCTCCACTCGGTGGATCGCATTCTACGGTCGATTCAGATGCAATCAAATCCTATAAAATTCACTCGTTTTCTCTTGAAACGTCAATCAGTTGCGTGAAGAAATAGTCGTACAGTATGCTCGTTTTACGACCAATATTTAACCTCCTTCACTATGAATGTTCGTTTATGATATTACAACCACCAAAAAGCATCTTCAGTTCCGCACTACTGACCTCTCTCTTGCATTGATAGGCGATAACGTTGTAAACTGAAAGAGCCAGTGATATTATGTAAACTTTAAAGGAGCCCCTACTTACCTTCAGCGGAATTTCTCGAGCGCCATGCTGCATGCCACATCCGATACAACTCCTACTGAAACGCCTTTCCAGAATCAAGTACTAAACTATTTTATCTGCAGTCAAGAAAACCTCTTAGCCAGGCTACTTCTAACTTTGGTTTGAAATGCTCCTATATCTCGAGCCATAACAAGGCAACCTCGAGATACTGACCACCTTACTGGATCAACTAGCGTAAAGCAAGTCTCTTGCATATAGGCTTTTTGAACGTTAAACTCCCGTTACGTAAATTTATTATCACTCCATCATTCTCACCTCTGCGCATCCAGTGGATCAATTAGGAAATTTCATCCACGAAGTTGTGGATAAAGCCAACGATAAAAAGCTAATGGGAACCTCGATATTTTGATTCTTAATAGCTGATGCACTACAAGGAAGTGCTTGACGGATTTTTAGATTCGATTCCCCATCCAAATTCGATGTCTCTATGTAGGCCATCCCTGCCGGTTCACTTGATGACAGAAGCAATAGATCAGCTGGAATGCCTTCGTCTCTTAGCACTTTCACCACTTGACCGACTTTCAGCTGTAATTTTTCTTTCTTTGGTTTGTTTGCAGAACGCCTCAGTATCTTCTTCTGTTTGAATATAGCGGCATTGAAAGTTTTAAAATAAAACCTATAATATTAAATGGACATCGATTTCGCATAGCGTATTCGAGAATATTTTCTACTTCCTTAAGGTGATGAAGTAGAGATTCTTTAAGAGAGATTATAAGAGGCAGCAATAGAAAACGCAGCAACTGCAGTAAATGGAGCAGTCAAGAATATAAACAAATAGAGCAATGAGGAGGCGAATCATATTCTTTATTTAACAAATCAGCTATTGTGTTTTCGGAAAAGAATTTCGTTGAGAGCTGAAAAAGTCCCAATGAGGCATGGAGAAGTGGTGAAATGATTGGAGATAAGAAGGTGAGGGCGGAAAATTTGCTTCAAATAGCGATTTCAAGTCCCAAAGCATTTGGGCGAATAATTATAGCTAAATGAATGAAAAGCCTCTTTTAGGCTCTCTTCAGTCAAGAATATAAAACAAATTGGTTTTGCACTCCTCCTTAATCTACGGATTTTCAATGTGATGGGCTCATTTGATGAGCGCGTCACCCTCAACAATAATCAAGTTGAACAGAGTCCACCTGTGACCAATGCACCTTTCTCCAAGCCCATTTTTTATGCTTATCCATTGCATAGGCTCTCATTAGCTGCCGATTAACTCTGCGGTCGCTAATTTTCCGCGACTGAAATAAATGAATACCTCATAGGAGATCGACCTCGATTCACCCATTGCTACTTTAGTTACACTCATCGAATAATAAAACTTTCCAGTGGGGAATATCCTCTACAAAACTTTAAACTACGAACTGAGCATTTTGTCCGTTTTGATGCATTACACAACGGAAATTAACATATTTGGCAATTACTCATTCATAAGCAATTAACCAACGAAACGAATTTATCGACATCACTTTGAGAAAAGATCTAAAAATCATAAGAAATGAGTGCCTTTTCTCCTCTACGCTTATAGTCTCATCCTCTCTTGCATCGTTCCCATCGCTTTAATTTAAACTATGTCTCGAATATTCGGTCCTATTGGCCAACGAGAATAAGTGACGAATCCACAACAGAGAACATACAACATCTTCGAATATCTCCTTCACAGCAGCAATGCATAGAATCGAGACTAATGGAATAATTGTGGTATTCGTTCCGAAAGGATTCAGTTCACGAATATACTAAAATTATTTTCTTTCAAAAATCTCTTTTGAGATCGGTTCGAATCGCCTCGCAAATAAAATTTCATCTCTAAGAGACTATCTGTGAGATTACAAATAAGTGACACTCGACGATCATTTCTTAACAGAGAACACTTCTTCCCTAGGCGATAAATGTATCGTGCACTATGCATCTCATTCAGGACTACCACACATCCCTTCATCCAAACGATATGATAGTATACGCCTCAACAATACTCATATGAGCATAAACAACTGCATCTATTTCTGCGTTGTTTTATTCGCATGTATTTCGTACATTTGAGTCGATACATCATTAGAGACATTGTTCACTTTATAAAATTGGCTTCAAATCGTCCAGAAATTAATTCGAATAAGCTATCGATGATCGCCTCAATTCATTTTCTGAGGAAGCTCTCCTCTATGGTACTTTAAAGTTGAAAATTTCTGTAACAGTAACTAGAAACATATCTGCTCTATGGATGCCTTTACGATTCCTCGGTGATGAGTCCACAGATAGTAGAAATATGCGATGAATATCTATCGTCAAATGAAAGGTACGGCTGGCTGCTTTAACTCACCTCAGCTTTTTACGCTTTTCTAGAACAACTCAACCTCTTACTGTCATCTTTGCTCTCTCAGCGAATAAATTCGCTTTTTTGACTAAATAGGAGCCACACCAGCGGGGTAACCGAGGGAAATTCAGTCTAAAAACGAATGAAAGTTGGCTGAGAGAGATACAGTATCGACAGACATTTGTCACTCTAGACCGTAGAAACATTGCGTATCACCCGCAAACATTACCTGTACGGTACAGATACAAAGGAAAAATATATTGGCGAAACTTGTGAACTGATTGAAAAGGAAAAGTGGAAGAAATGTAAATAAATTATATTTGACTGTGGAGACGCGATTACTCGAATGCATTATGAGTGCACCAATAGTGAGATTTACAGAGTCGTTTATATTGATGCGTTTTCTCAAACACCATTGCAATCTTCCCTTTAGAACCTGTAATGTCGTCGCCGGTTAATAACAACGCCAAACATTCAAATGATCGAGAGCTGACTGTTATATTGTTGAGGATTAATAACGCAACATTGATAATATATGAAAATATATCTGCTCTTATTATAAGCATCATAATTAATAATTGACGATAACCCCATTTCTATTGTGCTCTAGCTTGCCCTAACTGCTTGAGGTAAATGGAATTTTGAGCATCAGGAAACACCATAAGATCATTGGTCTGCCTTAGCTGATGGAGTCAAATCCAGTAAGTTGCTCAAAACAAAATTGGCCAACACCTTACCGTTGAAAAAGCGCACTGAAAACAGCTCATCGACGATGGCACTCGTCCACAACAAACGATCAACATCGAATGCATAGCAAAGTTGATGGCAATCGTCGCTGAGGTTTAATTTCCATAATAATGCTTAGCAAATGCAATCCCCACGTGTAATGCAGATTTTCGAGTTCTCTTAGTTGCTCATCATTCATTAACTCAATCACTACGTTAAAACAAATCGCCGTTTCCTTAGAAATTGCGTATTGCCAGTGGAAGTTCAATGGACGCTGTGAATAGTGTTATTATTGGCATAGTGAGTACGGAGTAGGGTAATGATGCATATGCAATGTGGTGCACGAGCTCGGCTCCGTTCTCGATTCGCAAGCGACTTACCATTGTTCTATAGGCATTACTGCGTCGAACGATGGTGCCCCACTTGTGAAGTGCCATTAAATGCCATAGCTTCACGTCATAACGCAGGGAAATGACGTGAAATGACCGTTCGCGTTGATATGCCGTAGATAAGTGGGGAAAGAAGGGGAGGGGAAGTTGCATTATTTCGGCGAATGCCCTCAAGTGTGATCCCTCCGGCGTCCAATGTACTGCAATAAAACAATAATGTGACACCAGAATTTCGATCATCCATCGAGATATGTTCCATATCACTAATCAGCTCATCAACGGAAGAAGCAATGCGTCGCTGGCAAACTTCCAACGGGCCGCGTTGACAATGCGCCTAATGGTGTGGCAATTTCTATGTGATCTTGCAGAGGTCGTGAGTAGCCACGACGTTTTATGTAATTGTTGGCATTTTGATAGATGCGTTTTGCTTATTTATACTGCGTATACTTAGAGGTCTCCTTGAGGGGCTGCTTGAAGGAGGCATCAAAGGGAGGCTCTACCATATCGGCACGTTATTTTATTGTCCCGATATTATGTCCTAACAGAAAGTAATATGCCACTATCATGTATGAAGCTGCATTTGCATTACTATCAGAATCGGAAGTCACTGGGAACCGTCGAATGGGTACGCATCCATATCGCTAGCGAATAATTGTTGGTAATAGGTGACGCTATTTGAAGGCAACTTTTTCAATATATTGCCATACGCTCACTGTTTCGCGCAAAAATGCAAGTGCGACAATTCGTGCAAATATGTCTAGCCGTGAAATGACCACTCGCGTTAATATACCCGGCGCTGAAATGACCATTCGTGCTAATATACATACCGCTAAAATGACCATTCGCGTTAATAACTCGTCGTTCAATAGTCACTTCAAATGATAATTCGCGTTCATGCATTTCCACATCGCGTCTGCAACTGCTGTGAAAATTGATTAAATGTGCCGCCACCGATTCAATTCCCACAAGCCGATTGTGCTATTAAAGAGATATTTCTCTTCATCTCTGCCACTTCCTCGCGATTTCCTATACTTTTCTGCTTTCAGAACGGTACAAGAACACCTCGTTGGTTTAATATCATCATTGCAATTTCACTTTTCATGATGTTTCGAGACCGATATTCAACTTTCCGCTTTTCCCATCGAAGTCGATGTTTTCGTCGAGCAGTGCGTTCTCGTCGGCGTTGTTCTTTGAAGGCACCCACAGTGCCACCTCAATAGCCTATTTAAGAAATTTTAAAAGTGCTTTCACAGCATTATAATGATGGATATCGACGTGGAAGAACAACCGCATGATGCAGTGTCCTCCGAAGGGATATTACCAAAATTAGTTGAGGCCGGCTCAAGTTTGGATCAGCTGGAGGCTGCTAAACAAGGACGTGGGATCGCGAAATCGGGACGTTGGTGGAAAACAATTCGGAAACAGAGGTTCACTTCTTTTCTTTTTTTGTTTTTAAATATGTATGTGCAAATTTAAATGTGGGGCATATAGCAAAAAAAAAACGGTATCTGTCACTTCCGTTATGTTTCCTTGAGGTCCTTAATGTTTTCGCTGCCTCAGATGGATATCGCTTTGACCGCAAATACTTTCATTTTCCACTTTTGTGTCTTTTTTCTCATTCCCCTTTTTTTACTCTGTTGAGAGTTTTCTTTTTACGACCATTTGTTTCTAAATTACGCTTTCCGAATGCTTCTCCTTTCACGTTCCCCGATTTCCGCTATGGCCACATTTCCCGTTTTGATTTGTCGCTGCTTGTTTTCCGGTTTCCGTCACCTTTGTTATTGCAGTATAGTCGTGATGTGGTTACTTGAACATGACCGTATTAGATCGTCGTTCAGTTTCGTACATATCGTCAACCAATATTTCGCTTTCAGATCATCAGGAATCGTTAAAGTGAAACCATTGAAGTCATCATGGAAGCAAAAAATGAAGCAGAAAGCAAATTTCACGCAAGTAAAGAAGTTAGTCGACGAGATAAGGCAGAAACAAGCTGCTGAGAAAGCTGTTAGTTTCTCACTTTATTTTCAATAGTTGATGTTCTTCAAGTATTTTGGAGAAATAGCCATAGAATTTTGTTTTGCTATTTGATGTGATGCATCCGCTTAAAGACCTTTCCTAAATCTGAGTGAAAGAAAGGACGAGACTCGAAACGGTATTGGCTTCAAGTCAATTTCATATGATCATGGTTTGTAGTGTATCGAAGAGAGGGTTTTTCCATCGTGTAGTACCGCTGTCAATAGAATTTGATTACTTTTTGCTTGAAATTCGAAAGCTCATCGAATTCTTTCTCTTCCACCTGCTTTTGAAGTGATATAATTAGCAACTATGATTTGTTCGTTATGTGAAGTAATTAAGTATCGATTAGTGATTATTTAGCGATCGAGCATCAATAACGCACTATGTTGTTTCATTTAGGCGAAATTAGAAGCGAAGCAAGAGCGCGAAAGACGAAGAGAGGAGAATGCAAGAAGAGCGGAAATCGTGCAGGTGATAAAGAATACACACAAATTGAAGCGTGCTAAGAGGAAGCAACTTCGGCGGATCGAAAAGAGAGATACGAATTAAATTTGTTATGATCTCTTCCCTTACATTTTCTGAATGCAGATTAGATGGAGAGGAGAGCAATATAAGAAGCCATATGTGGAATTTTATTCGCTTTGTTTCTTCAACGATTTAACTTACTGTTATTTACATATGGATTTCTCTGTTTTACAGTCATTGAGAATTTATTAAATGGAATTTTTCATAGATCGGAAATGTTTATGATGTGTTAAAAGAAGGGAAATTCAACGTTTTGAGTGTTATTAGATTTGCTCTTGGAGAGAATCGGCAAATGAATGTGCAATGGTAGTGCTGATGATTTTCGCTCATATTTCATTTGGCTCATCTGTCGCCTTCATTGCGATCACTCATTTTAGAAAGACCTCATGTGTTATCTCTTTTATTCTCTTCTTCTTTTTTGGGAGTAGGGATTATAGAACCTCAAATTTTGTGGAACCTTTGATGACACAGCTATATAATTCACCGAATTGTGATTCGTCTTTCCTCTAGTAAAAATAGCATTAAATGAATTGATACTTGAATATCATTTTCCGTCTCTCTCTCCCTCCCATATCCCACTTTTCCGCTTCCGGTTTCTTTAATCTATTTCGTTGTCGACTATCATTCGTATAGAAGTGAGAATAATTCATTGATTTCTTTAACTTGTACGAGATTAGGATATGTTATGACCGACACAAACGGAAGGGGAAGGAAGAGGAAAGGAAGGTCTCGAAAGAAAATATCAGTAGAGGCGGCAACGGAGATGCAAGGTAGTATCTTTAAGGATATTCTGTCGTTCGTTGAAAAGACGTCAGTCCGAAAGTGATGTTCTGTTTTCGTTGTGTTGTTGTTTTCTGTGTTTAAATTAATAAAATCTCCTTTATTGTTTTAAAAAGCAGTCTATGGGTTTCGTTTTGACCACCTTTTCAAGGTTCCTGAATATATCATTTTGGCGTTCTTTATTGTTTGTTCACTCGATGTAAAGGTGGGATATTCTAAAATTTCCCTTTTTTATTAGCGAATTTGAATGTTTCGATTTATCTCTGTAAATGTAGGCCGCAAGATTTCCACCGTCTTCGCGCTTCTGAGGGCAATTCGCAGTGGGTTGCTTCCTACGATCATTCCAGATACGTCGATGGACGCATTTGTGATGTATCGTTGTTCATAGAAAGCTGCAGTGAAAGTAATTTTCTCAAAGCCGCATATCTAATGTATCTTTGACGACGTTGCGAAATGCTTAAAAAGAAGCGGTGTTCGTCCCACAGGCAATGAGAGGGGTCTATGATGGTGTTAAGTAGCGTTGGGATAAGGAAGTGCGGTGAAAGCGACTTGCCCATTTCAAGGATTATAGGCGATGAGGAGCGTGTGCGTTTTGGGCATATTCTGTTAACCCGTGCTGTTTTAGATCGGTGTACTTTAGGTTTCAACAGATCATTCGTTCTTACTGCATTATTGTTTTTAATAATAATATATTCGATTTGGGAAATTCGAATGGCGAATGAAGGTGACGATGATGTGAGAAGGTGCGTACAACCGTAACTTCCTACTGTCCGTTGAGTTTGTTTAATCTGTGTCGTGATACGTTGACAGTAGTGATGAAATCGAGTACGCGGGCGGAATGCATAGCTCTCGAAGATGGCAGGTCGTCGTGGTGCACCACGATTCGTTGTGATACCTGCATTTCGTGATTGGCAGTCAGATTTTACACACTGTGTTGGGGAATGCCTTTCCGTTTACCTGAAGGTGGACTAACTGCTTCGATAAGCCATGTTGCAGAGAAATGGAGTTCCTAAGTAACGGAGGTGGGCAGTCACCACTGCCGATCCCATCGTCCATTTCCCCTTCGACGTCGTTAGAGCCGACACCAGTGGTCGGTGGATCTGAGGACTATGGACTGATAAGGAGGGAGAAAACTCGGAGAAGCGCCGTGTGGGAGTTCTTCGTGATAGAAGACAGCGAAGGCAAAAAAAGGGTTCGGTGCAGTTTCTGCGGACGAACGCTAGCATTCAACTCATCGTCGACACATGGTATGTTAGGCCATTTGAAAGCGCTCCACGGTGATCGTCCAGAAGTTGCGTGGGCAATGCGAAGGACTAGTGAAATCGCACAACATTATGCAGGTGTGCTTAGTTGCTTTTATTTAGCATTTGGAAAATTGTTTTTCGATGAGATCCGAGCACTGTGCATATCGTTTTCGTCTTCTCTAAGTGTTACAATTGCAACTAAGGCGATGTGTCTCAGGTCCACCCTAGTGTCTGTATTTACGCTCCCTGGAGTTGTGTTCTTTTGCATTTTTCGGAGAGGGGGGGGGGGGGGGAATGGGAACAGAAGTATACGTAAAGTGGTTATGGCAAGAGGGAGAGTACTGGCGACACAATGCGGTATCAACATATTCGATTCAGCGGTATTCTGAGGGGTACAGTACAGCACTGTTCCTTCCCAGTTTTTCTTGGTGAGATCGTCGAGAGGGACGGCATCACTTGGCGATATTGGACCAGTCGTATATCTTAATAGTCTGCTTCCACGTATTGTACATTTGTTTGTTAGATATAAAGCTCAACCGTTGAAAGGTATTTAGGCGGCGACGAAGGGAAGGACAAAACAAAACAGCAGTCGAACACGCACAAATATATGCTGTCTGAGCAACGTTTCGATGTATACGCGAGAACTTCGGCAATCGCAAAGCGAATAGATGAAGCTCTAATCGAGTTCATTATATGTGAACGTCTTCCCTCTCACGTCGTGGAGCGTCCCACATTCCGCAGACTTTTGGAAGCACTCAATCCACGATACAGAGTACGTTAAGAATTATAAGTTTCTATTGCTGCTGCTTTCTTTGATGGAGATATAACGTTTCGTTTTCATGCAGCGAGAAATTTTCGCAATATGAGTGGCTTTTTCATTTGGCCTTTGTTATTGTTTGAAACAGTATGTATTTAGAAATACATTGAAATGCAAGAGGCATAGATAGAGAGCAAAAATTGTGGTAACGTTGGTGGCCGCATTGGCGACGCGATGTTTGCTAGCGTTTTCTTAGCGTTTAGTTGTTTTCTCTTATAAAGTGTGTCCTATAACTCCTCCATTTGCAGCCTCCGTCTGAAAAAGTGGTCGCACAAATTCGACAAATATCTGAACCGCCGCATTAATCTAACATTATCTTCCTAACGCACTTGGAGCCGTTTCTTCGAGAAGGAACAGTCACTGTATTTCAAGCCGTTTCGTGTGAAGTCGAAGTGATTCGATATCTGATGCTTGTCTCCGAATGTTTTCCGTTCACTTCAGTGATATATGCTAGGAACTTGAATTTTTTATATCCGAATTCGTTAAAATTTCTTTTGATACTTTTGACAGCTAGTATAACACGATATGGCTTTTGAGGTTTTAGACGATGCAGAGTAGAGCAAAGTTTGGCGTAAAAACCGTACAAAACAGATAAAGAGGTAAGACTGGAACATCATTGAGGGTCGCTTGTTTCCTTGTAATCATCTAACGTTGTTTCTGTTGTTGTTTCTCGTTGTTTTTGATTCTCGGAAGTGGTATTGCTTTGCATGTCGCCTACGTGGCCGACCACTATTTTTTGGAGGCGAAATTTTCACGATACGAGGAACAGGAAAGGTAAATATGCGAAGAAAGGAGGACTCCGTCAGCAGCGGTTTTTCGTTTCAGCGTCATGTTGATTGCAAAGATCATCTGCATTAACGTGTTGTCGCAGAGCTCTTCGATACGTTGCAAATATTTTCGATCATTCGAGGACATTTTTCCATTTCATATCGGAGGTTTCCGTTATGTCTTTTCATCGTCTGAGTATTGCCATGAGGTCATCGTTCATGTTAAACTGTTGTTTCTCCGATGATATATGCGCCACATTATCATTTAGTGTTTTTCATCCCAACACACTGCATTGTGCAGTTTCCTCGTGTTCTGGAACTCATGGAGATTTCTTTTTTTCCTATCAACACATCGCAGAATTTGCTCCTCGAGCATCCATCACGGAGATGACGAGAATCACCACGGCATCAATGGGGGCCTTCGCTGTTGGCAGATTCGCTACATCTAGTCCGTTGCGAAGGCCTCCGCGGTACAAAATCTATGGTCCATGTGGTTCGTTTTGATGCGGGAGTCATCTGCGGGAGGGACGGCGGTAAACTCCGACTAGTAACAAACGCAACGGGACACATGTCTGTTCGCGTCGCAGGCCATTCTACGAAGGTGGCCCATTATTGACAGAATTTGAGTAGTCGAAATCGCCTTGCAAAAATATTGAAATGCTCAATCGACGCATAAGGAGGGGATCAAATATTGAAGCGTTTCTTTTACGTGGTCAACCTCCGGCAATATATCGTTAGATGCTTTCGAGTAGCCCTGAGCGGTAGGGAAATCATTGGGAGCTATGAAGGAACACAGTTTTTTCCTCACTACGATTTTTATTTCTGACCTCATCGGAGTGCATCTCCAAGCACCTCATACAGTCTTACAGTATTCGCGAAAGGGTGTTCCTTTCGCGAATACTGTAAGACTCTCGGTAACGGTTCCTCAAGAGTAATGGTCTTTCTTGACTTGTTGGATGTTTTCGGCTCGGTGGAACGATCGCAAATGCTGATGAAGTTTCGGGGTGAAAGGGAAGGGTTCTATCATTGATTTGCTCGGTGCTGAGCGGGGTGCTGCAGGACGGTATGGAAGAAACATGTGTATCTTTTGCTACAAATGACCCAACAAATTCAGTGAGCTGCCGAAGTTTTTATGCGGACGACATGGAAGCGGAGAGACAGTCGCTGGCCGGCGATTTTACTGCATACTCTATGGTTTCATTGGAGAGACGGTTATTGCCGCTTGATATATTCGCTAGGAGAAATTGTGTCTTAAAGGCAAATTTCACCGCTGAAGAAGGCGAATTGACACGTCGCGATATAGATGCATCGCGGGAAGCTTTCATTACTTGCCGCTGCTCTCTTCTGAATTACTTTATACGCGTCATCTATGAGGAAGTATATCGACGATTGCAACTATACTTGCAATATTAGCTTATATAATTGCAAACTTATTTCTTAGAATAGTGCCCGATGTGAACTCTCCGTAAACGTCATATTAGATATGAAGGGAAGCTATTTTTGATGGGAAGTATTGGGGTTTGTTGGTTAGAAATGATGTAAGGAGGAGAGGTATGAATGTGAGTTACGCTGATATTTGCGTCGTTCCACTCACTCGTTCATCGATATCTCATTTCTCTCGCAATTAATGAGGATTTCAATTTTCCCCTATTTTCTCAGATTTTGCAATTTCTGACCGATTATGCTTAAAGTTTCCCTCATATACCTTTGTTTATTGAAAGTGTCAAACTCGCTAAGGTTTCTCTTATGTGGGAATTTGGGCATTCTATATACATCTAGCATAGAAAATTTAATGACGGGAAGCTTTTGTGCTGAATAATTTCTCGAAGCTCCTCTTAACTATTGAAATTTCGGAATTCACCAGAAAAACTTCGAATTTTCCTATGTTTTTGGTTTTTTTCCCATAAATAATAGGTGGAATTTTCATAATAGAGCTATGAGAAATCAAGAGAAAAACCTCATAGCAAATAATGCGTCTTCTCTCCTCCTTTCTGCCCATCTTTCCTTGCCTCATACTCCCCTCCCTCCCACCCCTCCTCCCCCCACCTACCTCTGCCACCTTCCTTCACCTCCAGCAAACTCATATGGCCGAGATAGTAATGTGTAGTAGCAGTGTTCAACATATTTGCACAGTCGCAGACGCCCTTCGGGACATATCTTTGATCTCGTTTGAGTCATTTCTTCGGCGATTTGTTATCACTTAACGATGTTCCAAAAGACCTCTCGACACTAAGAGGTGCGTCACAGTGTGCTTTCATAAGTTGGTCGATGTCTGACTGTATTGTCAAGGCAGCTATGTAGGCCTAAATCGTTTATGACCCCGTTTGAACGAATAACTCGTGAAGCGTTTCCTCACTTATTCTCTCAAATAACGATCTTGTTTCACTTCAATGCTGTACTCTAGTCATAGCTGTTGATTTTCTCAAATTCACTTATTTAAAGCAAGTAAATAATGGAGAGCACAGAGCAAGTTGGAGATCATGGTATGGCACGTTCTCGGAAACGCTCCAAACAGCAAGCAAATCCCGACTGCATTAAAGTGCGGTCGGATTCGATTGGAACGAACCACATCAACGAGCATGACAGGGAGCAGTTTCTTTGTTACAGACAAGGTATTTCTCTCTTCACTCCACTACTCCCTAGCGGGATTCAGATTCCGTATTTCATCGCCGCTCATCTCAGCTGGAGCTTTTCAGTTTCGATGAAATATCATAGTTATCTACCGCAAGCGGTTTCCAGGATGCAACTAATGCGGCCACATGGACTGGGGAAGGCTCTTTGATTAAGGATTTTGCGAGAGTTTCCTCTAGCAACAAAATAAATGGATGGCCTGCCCAATGAAGGGGATTCATCAGGATGCAACCCATCCCAGGGGGGGATAATTCGAAGATGAAATTTGTTAATTTGCTTCCCGAGGAGGTTTGTTATGACGGCCGGTTTTAGTCGTTGAAGCCTCATCGTACAATGGCAAGATTAACTGCTTTTTGCAGACAGACTAATGCCGTTTGTCCTAAAGTTTAGGGCAGATTGGGAGAAGGAGATCGGGGGGGGGGGGGGTTGAGGAATCCCAGCTGGATAGTTCATTGTCTTGGTACTGAACCGCACTGTGATTCCCGATAACTTATAGAAATGGATGATCGGAACGACAGATATGAGCGTTTAGTGAAGCTGTCACGGGATATAACGATCGAAAGCAAACGTATTATTTTCCAGCTTCATAGGTACACAGCTGCAAAGACGGATGCCGAGAAAGGTCTTTGTCTGATCTTTAAAAATTTTTTTCTTTGCCAGGGAGAAGCAGGGGAGGGGCGAGGAGATGGAAGCAGTGTTTCGAGTAATTAGGATAGCCTAAGTTGCACCAACTCATCCCTCTGTCACTCGCTTTAGCTGTCTATTCGAAATTTCCTTTCGATAAATGGGGATTATTTGAAAGTACAATTGCGTTGCTATTGCTATCCGTCATTTTTTATCTTCCTCAGAGACTACAGCCTCGAATTTCTCCTAGTACCCCACAAATTATGGCTTATCCATGCTGAAAGTAGGTAATTTCCAATGAATATAGTGATTCTTGTTTCAGTTATTTTAATTTGAGACAGATGTTTCAACTTAATAAACATTTGAAACGCGAACCGAATAGAGAGTTTCCGATAGCTTAAAAATGTATTTCCTTTTGCGTTAGATGAGCGACTGATAGGTTATTCAACCTCCTTTTTTCGGAACATTTGGTTTGTAATTTTTCCTTCATTTTCTTAATATAATTTCATTCGTTCTCTTTTCACGCTCTTCATTTCCATCCGTTTTTGATTCTTAGTTCTTTGATCACTATATGATTCATCTCATCAGCGCCAACATAAATAGCAGCTTTATTTTTGTCGTCGATGGTAAATCACTCGGGAAGCGCATCGTACTAATCGATGGGTGAAGTGATTTATTCGATCAGATAATGAGATAAACGATCCTTGATAGTTCTGAGGTGACTCTTCGTTTCTTTAGCAGAAGGCGTTAGTTATTAGTGGAACTCTCAATGAGGGAAAGCTAAGCAACCGGCCATGAGAAACGAAGGGATTTGCATATTCATATAAAAGAAAACGAAGAAATTTACAGAGGATTTACTGAAGAAAGCGGAGTTACGTCTCGACGATTTACGTCAAAAGCAGTTCT
Organism: Parascaris univalens; assembly: GCA_037576465.1. Taxonomy (NCBI): domain Eukaryota; kingdom Metazoa; phylum Nematoda; class Chromadorea; order Rhabditida; family Ascarididae; genus Parascaris; species Parascaris univalens. The sequence goes on from CM075173.1 coordinate 18,951,487, forward strand.
TCGCAATGGCAAAAGAGTTGCTCCACCTCGATCAGAATCTCTACAACAGAGCTGTCACTTTCGGGCTTCAAGGTTGGCTGTGTCTGTGTCGTCTTCAAGCTTTCAGTAGATATATATTCCGGGCTCTTTTATGCACTATTTGATACGTCATTACTGAGATGGTAATTCATTGTCTTTAAGGTTATTTGCATCTTCTGTTAAAGTGAACTTCCAGTGGTACGAGAGTTTATACTTCATACCTTTTTTCACTGAATGATCACTTTGCTGCTACTTTTCAAAGTGGCAAAATATTGTGTCACATGGTTAACGGGGAATATGCAAGTTCTTACGATAACCGGTTACCTTGGAATTGAATATCTAAATAGGGGGCAAATGTTGATGTCTGTTTACGGTGTTGTTTACAATTTATTGTTACAGAATACATAGAGGCATGGTCGTTCTATACGTTTATTGCAAAAAAAGATTTATTACGTATCGGTGAAGTCGCCGATGGTCTTCGCTTCGAGAAACGAGACGACGAAGGGAAAACGATAGAAAAGTGAGTGGAAAGATGAATATTTTCGTTGAGAAACGTGACGCATAGACGTCTCAAATGGAGGAAAAAAGAAAGCATCACGTTTTATTATGGTATGCGTTCAGTTTAAATAGCTGAAATTCTATCGCAGTATTAATGCTGACGATGTTTGAGGTGTTGGAGAAAATGGCGACTGGATTTGTTGATTGCCTTATAGATCGATATCCTGAGAATAAGAGCAAAAAGAAGAGGTCATTGATGTTGATGTTGAGGTCATTTAATGGTTTAGTGGGAGATGGCACCGAGGTTTCGATAGTATTTTTAGAAGTGAATGTGGTTTGCTGGCTTCATCAAAAATTTGATAATTTTCGCATTTTTTGAATCCACCTCCAAGCTGCACAGAAAAATGAACTGAAATAAAAGGCAAATGAGATTCCTTGTGATCTAATTTTAGTGTTGTAAAGTTATATATATGACGGAGAGTGGAGGTGCAATGGAGGGCATACTGGAATTGTGTTGTTGATATTGAGGGCATATTACGCTTTCAAATTCTCTCATCGATTTTATTTCATTTACAGCTATTCTTTAACCCTAGTGAAACTTTTACTTACCACTTCGTACTCTTTTCTCATATTTGGTTCTACCGTGAATATCTGTGGGTATGACTTCATTGATGCTTTGTAGATGCAATTAATTGAAAGCCGAGGATCTTGTTAATTTATTTTGGATTCTGGGAGGATGATGAAGGAATTCGTAAAAATCTCCAATGGAAATTTCTCAACAATTTTGCCAAGAAATGAAAGATGGAAATAGAGAGTCGCAATTGAGAATCCGTTTTTTCATTTATCGGTCGAGGAATTTGATCTATAAAAGTGTGACGAAATTCATTTCTCTTCTAAATTCGTTATGTGTTAGTTTTGAGATATGAAAATGTAACAATTGTTTCATTTTCAGGTGTTTCGTTGAGGTTTCTGCGATGGATTATCTTTTAGGTTTGAGTGACTTGGGCGGAGAATTAATGAGATTCGCAATAAATCAGGTTTATTATATTATTTTCTCTATTTTTCCTGAAAAAATTAAGCACCGGTTATACTTTTAGCATTGTCGACATTTTTTTCAGAGAAATTTTTTTTTTTTTAATATTTCATCTTTTCAAATGATGATAGTGGAGAAAGAGGAGATGTGAACCGGGAGGAGGGGGAGGGGAAGAGGAGTAAAGCAGTGAATTATTTCCGATTCTTATTCTGACGTCTCATGCCGTACCAATAACGTGATCCGTATATAGTCGTTATCATATTGGGATTGGTCGCTAATACACAGTAGAAATTACATTTACCACTATAAAAGACTCATTTTCACCGTTGCTGAAATGTTATTTATTCATAACGTCTTTTGGATCTTCTACCAATATTTATTTTCTTAGCATCTTTCATGCTTTTGAAACCGTTTTCTGCAGTTACCTGTTGCTTGTCATTATTTAACTGTTGCAGTAACGCAGTATTTATCTTTGTTCATTTGTCAGATTAAAATTTCCCTTCGTTAAGGTGGCTGCCGATCATCGAGCACCAAATCAAGTGGCTAATTTTATGCGAAATTTATACGCTTATTATTTATTACTGGATAATATGTGCTATAACAAGGATTATGCGGATAAATTACGCGTATTGAGAGCTTCACTAATGAAGGTTTGTTGTCATTTCTGTTCCTTTGGGGGTTTATTTAATGAAATGAACTCAAGTTATAGCACTTTTTTTCTTAAATTTAATGCTTTGTTGTGTTAAAATGTTGAATTTGGAAGAGATGATTCCTTTCTTTGGTGCCCTCAAGTATTGCGGGTCGGGCTCATATCTCAGTGCCGATTTAAGTTTGTAACGAATATTTGTATCGTTTGCCAGTATTCTTATATTTATGTAGTCGTAAATCGATCATCCAATTCATTGCAGGAGTTAGGCATCTGTCGATTTGTTGGGTTATTTATAGTATAGGCTTATTTTATTAAATGCTGGTTTGTAACCTGGCAAAGGAGGAAGGGAGATTGAAGACAGTTGCACTGGTAGAACTGAAAAGAAAAATACCGACGTTTTTGATATCCTATATTTTTGATATATTTATAGACGAACTTCCGATTACTAGAAAAATAAAGAGCATGAGAATTGCTTAAAGTAATAGAGCGATGAAGTTTGCGCGAGAAATTTTCATCGATGCCATAATTCGAGTTTGCGAACATTGAAGTATAGGGTAATTCAAGCTTAAGGTGTCTAGTGTGCCAGATAAGTTCGGAAAGAATATTTCAGGGTGGGGGGATTCTTTTGAGTTTTTTTCACAGCAAACTTTTCATGAGTGGCTTCATTTTATCTCTCTTTTTAGTTTTCCGCTCGGAAAGTTCGAACTTCCCTATTGGCATTACCGCCCTCCTTTTTTGTGCGATGAAGAACAGTAATTTCATTCGTGTATGGAAGTATCAACCTGTGAGCAATACCGAGGCGAAATCATTTTTTACTACAAAAAACGAAATTGCGATCCACATGCACTAAATAATTCTTTAGGCAGTTACTGGACTTCAAAAATAACTTCTTCTGCTACTTTTCGGAATTTTCGTAGATGCTTTTGCCTCCTGGTTAGGTTTACGCTTTTTATGGTTTTTCCGACCAGGTTTACGACTTGTAGTTTTGTGGTTTTACCTTTTATTCATAGATTTGTGGATTTGCAGGTGGAATATGAGTTGTATTCGCTGAAAGTGCGAAGCAATGAAGTGCCAGCAGAAATGATGGCAGATTATATGTCTCTGTTTGCGGGTGGTATGCAGCAAGCATCGAGTGGTCCAGATGAGCAAAGCCGTCCCTCTTACTACTGAGTGAGGTTATTATTGGAGTATACAAAGCGATAGTTTTATAACTAGAGGATCTGTCTATGAATGCTTTCATAAGGCTTTGATATCGTGTTTACCTCATATTATTCAAAGAAGTTCTTTTCGCTAATATTTTTCGAGATCGTCGCTTATTCCTGTTACTGTTTGATTTGAACATTCATGTGATGGATATTAGGTTAAAAAAGGTCGAAAATTATAACGCTGAATAAATGCAATGTAACAATGAGCACTTATTGTGATGATGACATGATGATAGGGCCATAGTAGAGGAAGGAAAAAACCCTTCGTTTTCCCACTATCACTCAATTGCCATGTCATCACCACGTTAATTGTCCTCAGTGCGCATCGACCCTCATAAGCCCGGGGGCACTTTTCCAGCCGTTACTATAATTTTGCAATGTGTTGTCATGTTTCAAGTTTTGTCAGTTGTATTGTGTCCATTGTAAAGGGTTATTTTAGTTGGAACCATTCGCTGTGAAAGTTAATCAAAGAAATGTAAATTGTTTCTGAAGATTCTTGCACATGCATGTCATACAGTCACTATTAATAATAACTCGGCCCATGTGGTGTTTACAGTTTTTGAGCGCCGTTGACGACGCAACACTTCGTCATATCGGCCAATCCGTATATCCCAGAGGAGCCTCGAACAAGATCCACGTGGCATTTCATTTATGGACGGATTCTGAAACATCATCATTAACCTTTCGGATGCTGTAAAAAGATCGTCTTTTAACCGCAGTATTTTTCTCAGTGATAATGGTGCTCGACATCAGTCAGTAACTATTTCGAGAAACGTTCGAAGTACTCTGTTGTTTCGGTAATTTCGACGTTTCACTTCGTCTAGTTTTTTGTTGTTGGGGACGTTGTGTTTGTGTTCTGTCCAGTATATTTTCACCGGAATGCCTCTTTTGTGCTTTTTAATTTGGGTATATTTTATTGCGAGAGAGGTTTAGGTTTAGAATGATGACAGTGAGTGAAAATAGAAAATTATTTTTGCAGTGAAAGGTTCTCTAAAATCAGAGAAAAAGTTGTGGCGCATTTTCATAATAAATATACGTCCCGAGAACGTTGATGAGGCATCGAGACGAACCGACCGCTTCTGCTCAGTTAAACGGATAGGAAGGAGAATATGCATCTAAAGAAAGTTGTAGAGGAAATTTGGTTCGTTGTAGAAGTTTATAACTTAAAGGCCAACTGATGATTACATCCATTGTCTAAAATCAACGACATTATGGAGATTTTCGAAGTTGCACGCTGAAATTCGGTCACTTGAAGTGCTTATAAATCGAAATCGAGAGTATCCACCGGCGCAGATATTTGTAAATTTACAGCAACGGATTTCCGGACCTATTCAAAGAGATCAGCAATATTGATACCGATCAGTTATTGAAATTCTAAAGGGAACAAAACAAAATTGTCTGCACTGAAAACTCCGGAGCCAAATTTACTGAGATATCATTTACGATTAGGGTTACATGGACCCTTCAGACACTGAGTGTTTAACAAACAAAATTTTTGAGTTGGATCTGTGGCATCTATGTATGAGTGTTCGTAAGGTGAACACCTTGGTTTTCTCGATTCGAAGCCAAAAGTGTATCTCCCAACTTAAGAGGTAGAACTTTTAAGTTCGTTGTGGCGGAAGTTGAGGTTACAATGAGCTGGGGATCTCTGAGTCCGAGGACCTCAAAACAAAATAATATATGCTGTTTACTTCGGCAACAAATTTATGTTCATGGGCCGTGCAGATTTCAGACCGTGAAAGAGTGATTTTGCACGAGCTCGAGGATACCATGCCTCGGGTCTCATAAGTAGAAACTAGGGTCGCATGAGCTCGATCTTTCAGCACCCCGAAAGACCTTCGTGATGTGCGGCAAGATTATTTGAACTTGAATTGTCTAAAACAATGCACAGAAGTGCTTTGCAAACTTGATTAATATGTGAAAGGACTCGAAATGAGGTTGAAATGATCGCCTATAATGTGATCTATCGACTGTCCGAATGCTTTTATTTCACTTGCGAGATCCCCTTTGATCATAACCTCCTCAGATAGGTCATAGGTCAATTTATTGACTGAAAGTGCAATTGATCTCGGACGAGTTCGTAAATGGTTTCAGCACTGCCGCAGCATTCATTGCTGCCGAAGTTGATCGTCGTGATGGTGGGGGGGTGTTCGTTGGTGTTGAGGTAAGAGGAGTAGCTTTGTCGCTCGTCTGAGAGTCGTTATCTACATTTGATATTCTCAGTTCGTCATAATAACGAATTGGATTTTATAATTGGTGATTCTTTAGTATATTCCTTATTACTTTGATAATTTCTTTACGAAAGTAATGCTTTCTTCATCTCAATGATCTTCGATTAATCTCTTTATTCTTTTAGAGTCTGCATTGTCTAAATTAAAAATAATTGATATTCATAGATGATCGGAAACAGAAAAAAAGGCAAAACTTTAGAGGGAAATACTAAAATTATCGCGAAATTGGTTACAGAATTATGCGAATAATATTGCTCTTCAGAGATTTTTTTAAATCTCTTCATTTTTCAATAGAAATGAATTCACTGCTTCCGCTCCGTCTTCAATTTATTCAGGTTTATTTTGTTGAATTTTTTTAATTTATTAATTGCCCCATTTTTTAAGAAATTTTCAGCTATGCTATAGAGTTTAGATAATTGCAGAATTGAAACATTTTAGAAAATTAATATGGCAATGATGAGCGTAATAATGATGCGAGATGGTGTATAGAGTCTCAAGTATATTTTAGGTACTCTCATGCGGTTGTGCGCTGATTCGTTCGTCGATAGGGTCTCAATAGCAAAAATCTTCCATCATTGCCACAGATTCCTTTTTATGCACAATTGATCCTATTTCGGGAGCCGATCTACGCTCAACGACCTTTCATGTCTTCGAAGATTGCGAGCGTGGAAGGTCCTTCGACGTAAATTAACTCCCGAAGTAGAAGGAACTTATTCGCTTCCAAGTAAGCATATAAAATATATTTTCCAAGGTTATTTCCTATAGCACAAAATTTACTTCCAACTTAGTGTCGTCTTTGGTGCATTAGAAAGTACGACGTCGGTGATTCTCAGTAGCCCGTTAATGCTTTCGATTATGGCGGAAATTCTATCGTCGCCTAATTTGAAATATAGTTAGAGTTTCCATATAATATCCCAACTTTCTTATTAGTCGTAATGACAAGAAGATTGGAACATCTCTTTTTTTCACACGTCGGCAGTAATATCTGTTCCGGAAAAGTTTAATAGTCTTATCTCGGAGGTTGTCAATTTACTTTTGGCTCTCTCTATCTGAGTGGTTATCGCTTGGATATGCATCATTCGTTGAGTGGTTTTTGGGTTAGGATGGTTACAATGTCGGCATCTTAGAGGGCAGCAATTCGAAGAAGTTTGAAACTGATTTCGATGTGGTGCGGCTTCGCTTTGAATGGAGAATCAAGAAGGTAAGTGATACCAGACCTTTACGATGGTCATACTTTTATTGCATAGAAGAGGTAGAATCGCTGTGGCTATGTAAGTGGTGTGCACAACGACTTTGAGTTAGGAGGGGACGGGGAAGGTGTTTTTTTAAGAGGTATTGTAAAATGGTGGTTAGAGAGGGGAGAGGTGGGATGAGGTGAGATGGTAGGTGAATTAAAGAGTTCATATATGATTACGAATGCATTTTTTGTGGATTATTGCTGCTCGTTTAACGCAAATTCTATAACGGTTTACTTCAAGGTGAAAAGATATTTTTGAAATATTACTACGTAATTTTCAAAGTTCATTCACAAGAGTATTAGAGTTTCCAAGTATATGTTGGACTGTCATCCTTCTATTGTCTTTTTCATATCAGCACTTATTGCTTTCTGCTCATAAATTGGTTCGCTGAAATTAGCCATTAGTTTTGCTTTTTTATTCATTTTTCGGGAATTTATCTAAGGTTTTGAGAAGGGAAACGGTGAAAGTTCATCTTCCCCTTTTTCGGGAAGAAAAAACATTAGAATATTATAGCAAATTGCATTAGGCAGCAGTAGAAACCGATTTAAGGTAGATGCCACTCCCTATTTGTACGTTGGGTGAATCATATTAGTCATTGACTTTTCTTTGACTCTCCTTATATTTTTCTCGGGAACACAGGTAAGATGACTTCTCCATTATCTCTCTCTTTTATGATTTATTCGCACGTAGTTGTATAATATTCATAGTGAATGTTACAAGTTAGCAATGGTGGATTAGCAGAGAGCGTCGAACAATTCTATCGCGTGGCAATTATGTCTTTCACAAAATCCTTTCGTCTGCGGTTCGAAATAAAAAGACAGTTACCATTAGAAATTCCGCCCTTCAAGGAGTCAGTTTGTTTCACTTATAATCATTTAATAACTATACTGCAGTATATAATGGTGAGGTGTATTTTATTCGAATTAGAACCCAGGAAATAAATTCTTTATCGGCTTTGTACACTAGAACACATTATTCTGAGAGCTCTAGTACAATGTATCCGTGGAGCATTGTTGATCACTGAGCAATATTGATGGTCGATACTGTTACAATTGTCGATTCATCATGCGCGCGATTTTATTCGATTTTAGGAAAACGATTTCGAAAAGTAAATTCTTTTGGTAATATTGCGATATTTTCATAAGTTTCTTTATTCATCTAAGGAAATAATAGTAAAAGATCGACTTACCGTTTAGCTATATTTCGAGAACGAAGAACGAAAATTTATCATACCATGAGGAAACATGAAAAAAAAGATGACAATAGCAAAGAGGAGAATTTCACGTAGGTGTTTTTTAAACTGTGCTCTATATATCCCATTTTTACGATAGAATTCAGTTGCGAAATGCGAGAAAATACGTCTATCTAATATATGCAGTCTTAGATTTATAGACTTTATATTTATGCAGTCATGGCTATTTAGCATACACATTTTTTTAACATCGGCACATTATTCAGGGTGGGGAGTTTCAAAGGCCTGATCTAGGAAATATGGATCAGGATAAACGGATACTGTTTGTTTTTGAATTCAGTAGTGCTGTTTTGATGGACTATTCGAAAGCTGATGAATATGTTCTTAACATAGAATGGAATATGATATTAAAGTAAAGGAGATAATTAAGAATGCGGTGTGGTATTGAGGTGGAGCAGACAATACAGGTACGTTCGATGGTCGAGTTTTCGTCTTAGCGAGGACGCGGAAGAGATTCTTCAGTTGGCGGGGACGTGGAACAAAGTGCGAGCAACTCTTAGCATCGAAACTGAACGAGCCAGACATTATTTCAAGTTTAACTACAACTGGTAATAGTGCCGTTAATCGACCTACTAAGGTAATTCTACAGTTTTCAATTTTGATGCAACAGATTTACTAATATTTGCAGTAGAGCTGCAAATGTTAGTAGTTGTATTGAATGGCATTGAATTTATTAATGTTTGCAAAGAAAAAAGAGTTATTTAAAAGCTTTTCTTCTACCCGCATTGCTCCGTAACTTAAATTTGGAGATTAAAGTCGAGGAAAACAGCGGGAAAAGTGTTACACTTTTAGAAGACTTCGAAAATAGATCGGTTTTCCCTGTCGAAATCGCCGCGTTTCTATGCGATGACGTTTTGAAGGCGAATCATGGTTAGGCGAAAAGGTTGAGGTATTATGGACGATTTCATATAGTTAGCAAATCGAAATATTGACTTGGTTCGATCGTGTGACGGACTATTTTCATTGTTTTGTTCATTTTATTAATCGATGGAAACGGAGCAAGAATGCACATGGAATGCAATTTGATTAAGACAATGAAGGATGTGGGTGATGTTGATGATATCTACGCAAACATTCCGGTAACCTCTCTCCTGTCTCAGTATAAATCCCGAAGTCTATGTTCCAAATTTAGAATCGAGGTCGATAAATCGCTAGAGGTGATCAAGAAACCATCATATAGAGGTAAGGAAATATTATCCCAATTTGGCTTGCAAAGTCTAACGTTGATAAATTGACAGAGCTGTCAGAGAATAGCTTAAGTCCTTGAAGAAATGACTTCTTGCCGGATGAGAGAGAAGTATAAAACTTTTATGAAAAACGGCGAATGATATCTTTAGGAAAGAATATGGTCAAAGTATTTATAACTTAAGAGGATTTGTCAGAAATGAGAAGCATTGAGTTGATATTTCCCCAGTAATTATGCACATTTGGCCGGTGAAATGGGTTAGATTAGTTGTTGAGTACATAAATAATCGGCTCAACAGACACAGACACAAAGAGACAACGCAGTTGTTGATAGAACTATCAGCACGAGACCAGACAAGAAGACCGAAAGTCTAACGGTCGACGTTATACGGCTACGGGCGATTCAGCAAATGAAGCATGGTTTAATTTTTTGTCGAGGACGAAGAGAAGGGAAGGGGAAGGGCTGTAGAAATGTTGCATCGATTAGGAAGTGATGATTTTAGGGATGGATAGAAATGAGGTTAATTTACATGAAAAGAATATTTTTGAGCACTGATATCAGCAGTGGAACATCAGAAATTTTGGAAATTTTTTCAAAATCATTAATGGAAGGGACATTTCCCTGAATTTATGGTCATAGCGATAATCATCGTCGCTCAAGTTTCAGTACTGAATAATTTTTTCAGTTGCTCAAAATTAGTGGATTTTATGAGATTTGCGCTAATTTTTGCTACCGCACATTACCTTGTGATGGTATATGTGCATGTAATCGTCTGTCTGCCCTTTTGTCTATCTGTCCATCAGCTTAGCGATTCACAAAAGCCATAACAAAAATATCTGCATGAGAGGATTAGTTACTTTTTTTGCAGAAATTTCGTTCATTTTGGTCATCTAGGCACGACACCGACTCTATATGCTAATTGCAATATACCGCATATCGGCGAGACCGACACGTTATGCTTTTCGTATTCGAGTAGATATGGGAAAGTAATTTTGTTTCAATAATCAAAAATGGCGACAAACATTTAATAACAGTGCAGCATATTTAATCGAATTAGTTGCACGAATTGCACATCAAAGAACTCATCTGAGGCATTCTTGTCGTGTTTACGATTTATTTTCATAGGCTTGTGAAGAAGCCACATCTACATTAGATGCACTCAATTGTCGGAATGCACACAACGACGACGAGGATCATCGTCTTCGGGCGACGATAGCGATAGTTGCTCGTCGAATGGTACTCGCGATAGCTATGTGGATGAAGACGAAGGAGAGGAACAGCTTATCGAACAAACTGACATTCCACCTAATGAGGTGACACGTACATGTGAATTTCGAATCCGATTTATGGTTCATTATGAACATTTTGTTCGTATTGTACGGACTGTTACGGTGTTAAATTCCGACACCATTGTACGTATGTTCACAGTTTTTTATTGCTAAAGATTTGTGATGGAATAACTCATTGAAGTCATTATTCTTTATATTTTTCACTCTCTATTTAATTTTAACTTGATGAGTACCAAATAAGCGAACGACTGTCGAGACGAATGAGAGGAGGGAGATGAACAGATGCATGAGAGACAAGGACGGATGGAGACAGACGGGGAGAGGAGACACTGGAAGGTTGGAGGTTTTTTTGGCGTTGCGTCGAGGAAGTGGGGTGTCATGTATAGCCACTCTTCAGGTATATTCAAAAATTAGAATATCTCCTAGACGGATGAAATGAGGTTACGGTGATGGTTTTTGTACGACGGCCATTCGTCGAGTATTTCGGTACGGCTTATGGAATTTGGTGTTGTTATTGCAAGTTGTGTTCGTTGTATTGTAAGTTCTTCTCAAATTTACTTTCACTGTTCGTGAATATATTAGTTGTGTTATATTATTGCTCGCTTTTCATATTTTAGAAGTGCTTCTCGTTGTCATAAGCTCGTTTTCATGCCGGCCTTTATATAATACCTCTACGATTCTTCTCATATACACTGTGAATTTCATCTTTTTCTTCCTTTTTATAAAAACTAAGCTTTTTATGCTTAGCTGAGAAATGTTTCAACCACTACTCTTTTATTTGGGTTGCAAAAGAGAGGAGATATCAGTTAGAGGTCGAAGAAGAGCACTTGAAGGAGAAACGAGAGGGGAAGCGGAAACTTGAGGATGCAAACATTGGGAATATTTCGGTCATACTTCGTTTGAAAAAGATCTGTTCCAAAACATTTCGATGTATGATGAATGGATGGTCGCACTGAAATTAGATAATTTTCAAACAGTTCTCTATCTATGGATTTGGCACTCTTGCACAGAACGGTAGCACTTCTGTTGCGAGCCCCGAGCGCGGCTGCGATACGTACGCGCTACCACCCGACTCTGTACGCCGTAGGCGAATTCACAACCCATCAGAGGAATTCGAATTCGACAGTCGATGAGCAGAATGTCAAATAATATCGCCATGCAAATTATCCGCTCAATCCAGGTGGGGAAGTTCGCATGCTGGAAGGGGTCATCGCAGAGAGAGCGACGGGTCAGCCAGCAGGTGCACTTCCCCATGCTTCAGTTCAGCTGAAATTTTGCCTGGGGATACCGTTAGATTGTGTCACGGGTTTTCGAATTTCTCCATTTGTAGTTAGTATTCTACTTCAGTTGAAGGGTATGGTAGTAGTGCATGCGCAGCGTTGTGCACGAGCTTAGCTATATCCGGGGTTCGCAGGAGGGTGCCATCGTTTTGTGCAAAGAGATAGCCGTTGAATTTTTCGTCCACGAAAGGTTTTTATATACATTTTTTCTCAGTGTTTATCCCTCAAGTGCTGAAACTGAAAAATTTGCGAGTAGCGAACGCGTTTTAGGGAAAATGACCTTTTGAGTTTGTCGCAATCTTCGATGTTTTTTCAGGTTTCCATGCCTGCATTTTTGATATGGAAAGAGCGAAAAGAAAGGGGGGAGGGGAGAGATTTTTTTTAATACGCAGCTTGACAGTCATATAAAATCGAAGAGGATGAATGCCAGACGTCACTAAGTTCGTAAACTCTTTAATCCCATTCTACTTTAATCCCATTTAATCCCATACCTGCATCTTTTCACGGTGACAGGTGAAGTTATATCCCAAGTTATGGGATTAGTTATTCGCAAGTGCGATCCGCATTTTGTCGATCAGCATTTATTTGAAATAAAGTTGTGATGATAAGAGTCGATCGTTGACGGCAGACCTTCTGTTTATGCAATTTCAGGCGAGGTTTTCAGAGTGTATTTGATGTTCGAGGTTTTCCACATGCAGGTTTGTCGTGATTCTGGTTGCTTACTCTTCCACGTTATTAAGACTTGAATTTTTTTCTGTGGCATTCAAGAATGACCATTAGGCTAACATTGTGAGCTACTATGCAAAGATGTTTTCTCTCGAAAGTAATAATAGAGCTGTGAAAAAAATTGTTATCATATCGCTTGAAGGAGAGGAAAGAAAGATTTGATTCTGAAAAATATGCCAATTTTATGGATATCCGCCATCCAATATCCTTAACTTTATTTATTACATGAATCGATTTTATACGCCCATTTTTGGTCAGCTTTTTGCGGCCTCGTTATGGAACGCCTCATATGCAGCCGTATATGTATGTCTGTGTGCGTGCAGGTATGTATGATCGCTTCCAGTGGTACCAGCTCTTTAACCCCTAGGGTGATAAAATTTGGGGATCTAAAATTTAGTGGATCGGACAGAGATTGCCATAAGATTTGCTGGCGTATTCTATTTTGCCCCAACCCTTTGTGGCTCTAGAATGGAAGTGAATGATTGGAGCATTTAGCAAAATTTGTAGAAAAACAAATTGCTCTTTAAACGAGTTTTTTATGCACTTTTCACTTCTTTTGATGATATTTTGCATCTTTACATTGTCAAAGCGCATTATTAGCAATCGCATTTGGATGTACGCGTGTCTGTCCAACTCTTTGTTTTTCCAGCTGTCTATTCAGTAGTTTCAGCTTGCCAACCACATAAGCCAAAACTAGCAAGTGTAGTTTAATTGAAACTTTTATACCAGCTTCGACGTTCAGGCACTGAATGCTTACGGGAAGATACTCGGAAGTACCACGAGAATTTGCACAAATTCTTGAGGGATTTTTTCGACTAGTCAGCTTACTTGAGAGGTAACCTTGTATGAGCAGTCGGATCACTCTGAATAGGAGATGCGTTTAATCCTTATTTTATAATTATGATCCAATTGTTATAAATGGTATGGACAGTGGTATCTGCACTAAATTATTTGTTTCCTTGTCGTCGATTGATTGGTTGTTGTATCATCCGATTTGATGTGATCCTCGATTTGTTGGATAAACGTCCTAAAGATATCTTTTTTTTTTCTCAGGTGCATTGAGTAGTAACGAATTAGAAGCGTGGACGGGGTACTACACAATGCTCGATTCATGTCTCACTTTAGAGCCTGGTTTCTATGAGCTACAGGATTATTCGGTATTCGATTCGAATACACCTGTATATATACTTGGACACAGATTTTCGGCTAGAGGAGGTTCGCGTAGTTTTCAATTTCCAGTTTTTGATCAACGACTCTAGATAAGCACTTTTCATTATTTTACTCTCTTATTTTGTTGTCATATTTTAAAGGTACTCAGGTAAATCAGATATGTGATACGGAAATTTAGGTGGAAACTAGAAAAACGACACTTATTTCATGAAGTGTGGAAATGCGAATAGCGATATACAAATGCGAATAACGGACATAAAAACTGCCCACTCACTTGGTAGGTAGATAAGAGGACCTATTAACAGCTGCTACCGAAGTTTTTATTTGTTTTTATTTTGCACATTGTTTCGAAGTTTCCTATTCAGTAAGTTTAGGCGTCCATTAGTATGATCTTAGCTACCATTGCAGTATTTGTTTCGATATGCGCCTCTCCTCCCTTCCCTTTTTGAAGGAGTTCCTTAGTATTGCAAATTGGAAGCTTAGGTTTTTTCGCCAAATATTTTCAGGTATTGCACCAAACATTAGTTGCGATTTTTGAAGTTAAAATAAGCCAAATTAGAGTAAAATTTCTGAGGATGAATACTGAGAATTGTTGTGTAGCTAGCTACCTTACTTAAAATAAACGGAAAATGTTCATGAACGTAAATTTTTGGAGTTGCAGTGCTGGATCGGACGGCGGTCTATTGCTGACTTGATATGAATAAGCATGAAAATATTTTTCATTTATAGTGATGGAGTAAGTTGAACCTTCGATATAATAAGATTGAAGCCTTGAAGCACTTAGTTTCCAAAAAATTAACCAATGTTCCTCCGTTAATGGTAATGTAATCATACAGTGTTAACACATCTTCTATTGTTAAAGATATGGATTCGATTAAAGAGTATATCACTTCAAGACTTTGGTTCACCTATCGCAAAAACTTCATGCCAATTGGTTAGTTTCTCTTCTTCTTAAATGTTTAATTATGCCTATTATTTATTGCTGTCGTTGTGCAGTGAACTTTACTCCAAATTTTTTGAAGTTATTGATTGGTTGTATGTCGCGAATTTTAGGTCAGAATTTCGTAAAGTACCGTGATTTAGTTATAAAGTCGATTTATATTAATGTCCAACGTGGTGAATAAATGTGCGAAGTTTATTTAAGCAATTAAGAACAAGTTGAATTGATGATCGAAAATACATAGAAACATATCTGCATAAGCGGAACATATTTCAAAAATGTCAAAAGGCTTCGTCGTATGAAATGCCTAGTTAAAAGGTTTTTTTAACGTTTAAATGACAAGCTAAGAAGAACAAAGGGACTTAAGTTTTTGGAGCTCAGGTGAGCCAAGGGAATAGCAGTTCTTGAAGGAAAGGGGAAACTAGGTTAAAATTCCCGGGAATGAACGCTGAGAACGGCATTATACATAGGGTAGCTCAGCACGAATCCTTCCATGCGTGCTTGCACAAGCATTTCAACTAAATCTGAATGTTACTGTCTAAGCGTCGGTTTTTTCTGTCATTTGGCTTTATTTATTTTTTTATGGGAACACAAGATTCATTGGGAGCCACTTATATTTTTCTGATTTCTCTCAGCTTTTTTTCAACCTCTTCTCGAGTTTCTCACTTTTCTATTCGTTAGAAGCATTCAATATAAATCGGTCGATATCAGTATCGTCCATATAATTTCCGTGTTGAAACACACTGATGTCAGGTTGTAGGCGTGGGAAGGAGAAAGAATTCAAGCAGTATTGTTTCAAGAAAAATTGAGGACAGGAGAATTTGAATTTTTGGGAAACGGAGCTAAATGGATTTTATCGTCGACATGACTTTGGGGTGTAACAGGGCGAATCTCATGTACTCCCACTACTTTGCTATGACCTTTGAGTTCATCACTAAGAGTACAACCTAACCATTGAGACAACTAAAACTTATTTTACCTTTCAGTTTGAACGACGGATAGGGAGAGGGGAAAGGGATGGTTGGAAGTCATCTGTCTCATATTAGGAATTTTGAACAGTGTTTGTTTTGATTATTTCATTACTTAGAATAAGGATTTTATCGAATTAATTTTTGATGAGAGGGTATGGATTGCGTTCATAGCCACCGTTTCTGATATGACATAAAAGCGTTTTGAAGGTGGAACAGGTCCGACAAGCGATCAAGGCTGGGGATGTATGTTGAGATGTGGGCAGATGCTTCTTGCACAAGCGCTTATTGTCCGACATTTGGGTACCGAATGGATGTGGGATCGCGACAATAAAGAAGAAGATTATAAACGAATCCTTCGTATGTTCCAAGATAAGAAGTGCTGCCCATTCTCATTACATCAGATAGGTTAGTTCGACTTACGTTTTTTAAAGGTGAAATAAAATTTTTCGCAGTATACGTGAAAAAACCGCTCGCAGTGAATGAATACAACATCGTATTGGCAACAGATCTTATTGAGCTTTTACTATGGGTGGTTCTCTATTGCTGACATTTTGCCATCAACTCGTCCATCATTTTTTTCTGTCTGTAAGTCATCTCCTTTAAATAAGCTCGGCCATCTTCAAAATTGTCTCATTTCTCTCATCGATGCGTATCATTAGTGAAGTTTCTATTTTGCATCAAAAGTGGCCATGGGATTGTTTTGGTTAATTTTTTGAGACTTGAATATACCCGTTAGACCATAGTTGGTACCATTTAATGTAAGGATACGATATGTTTAAATATATGACATTTACGATAGGCCACATATACTGTTATAATTATAGGTAAAAGAAAAAACGTATTGCTTTGCTTACGTTAAATTCGTTTGTTTGTTATTATTCTTCAATTTATTTAAAGTAGCAACCGCGTCATGGGAACTGGAGGATGGGGTCGCTCATAAATATCATGGGGAAAGAGAAGATTTCTTTTTCCAACTATATTTCCACCTTCTCTTCGTCATCAAGAGATACACATAACAAGGGAGATGGGCGGTCTGCAAGATATCTTCACATGGGCAGTTCAAGCGTCACTTCCTCTTATCATCGTTGATTGATTTGAGTATACACGCGCCAGCTGTAAGCCAGCATCTATAAATGGGGTATCAGAATTGCCATCAACAACTGAAGACTTAACGTTGACGAAGGATCCATTTTTGAAAGATATTATAGTAATAGTTTCAAATTTTAATGTCCCGACTGCTTTCAAGGGTGATGATGCTGGGTTATTCTTATTTTTTATCCAGCGTTATGTGGATCTGTTGCTGTTCTTTTGAATTGCATACTAGAGTCGCATAGGTTTTTTGAGATCTTTTATCTTTCGTATAGTTACTTATATTTGTGCTGAAATTCGCTCAAGTTTCTATCAATTTTTCACATCTTTATTTGATCCCTTTTGCTCATTTCACCGCAGAGATAACGTAACTCATGAGTTATGCGTTTTATATGCCTAAGAATTCTGCATTTTAATGTAAAAAAGGATTTTAGATTACATCGTTGGCATTTCTTGCCTCTACGGACATCACTCAAATCTAAATTACGAGCTAAAGGCATTGGCATAAGAAGTTGGGGGTAGGAGGAGCATCTAGAAAATAATTTTCGGATGGCTTAAGATGAAGGTCGTGTCATTTATAGCAACACACGATCAAATGCTTCTGAGTACGATACGGTTGCTATGTAAGATAGCGGTATCTTCGGTTTTTCATTTCTTCGTTTATGGAAATAACAACTTTTTTTCACTTGACGGGAGGATGGGGAGGGGAAGGAGTTAGATGGATATAATATGAAGTAGCAGGAAAGAATGTTTTGTTAATGTTTGACACTTTAAAGCTTATATTGATTACATTCTTTTATAGCACAAATGGGTGTCTCGGAGCGGAAGCAGATTGGTGAGTGGTTTGGTCCGAATACAGCTGCTCAGGTGCTGAAAAAGCTGGTTGTTTACGACGATTGGTCAAGATTGGCGGTACACGTTGCGCTTGACAACCTTCTGATTGCGAGTGATGTTCGTACGATGGCGCATACGAGGCCACCTTCGCGTTTATCGTAATATCATATGCCTTTATTTTGAATGCGGAGATAGGAAGAGGGGAGAATTGAGATGTTGTTGATATGAGGTCATGAACTTAGAACTTGTTCCCCCTATTTCGCAAGCCGTGTTTGCGAGAAAAACTTCAAATTTGAATACATTTTTCGGGAAAGTGACTCATGCTGAAAAAATAATGCAAGAAATTGTCATCCTTTAATGGAGCAGTGACAACAATAGTGACAATAATAATTAAAACCCTTTTTTAGTGAATGCCTCAGATATCTTCTTTGTTATGTTTCTGCTCAACCACCGAGTGAAGGCTTCATCGGATTAGAAAATGCGCGCCCCCTCCCCTCCTCACCTCTCCACAGGCACACACTCATTTAGGATTCATTAGCATAGGGTTAGTCGAATAAAATAATGATTTTGTAACAGTAATTCATAAATAGAGGCAGAAATCTAATTAGTAATGATGACAAAATATACCTTACAATGATTAATGTGTTTGAGTTAGTTGTAGGCCACAATTACTCTCCCCCTCTCCTCCTTCCCACTCAATTGTCTTTCCTCTTTCCACTTCCCTGCTGATTAGCTCACATGCGTCACAGTTTTTGAGTATATAAGCAATCAAACAATAGAAAGACGACGGGATAATGAAAATTTTGAAGAAAAATTAAGTGGTAGCATAAGAATATTTGTAAAATCAAATTAGCAGCCCACTTTAGCTCGTCATTTTGTTAGCTGACTAAAATATGACCATTTTTTGCAACGTTATGATTAGAATTTCGATTTTATCGATTTAAACGTTTTTAAGTATTTGACAGCTTTGCAGCTAGTAAGCTGCAAATCTCTAAATTAAAGGGGAATGTTTAACGGAAGGGGATGTGAGAATTCCAAGTTCTCTTTTATCTTTGAGATTTTCGAAGTTGTAGCCGTTATTTTCCAACTTTTAAATCACTTCAGTAATATTTCATCTGTGGAACGTGATAGGTAATAATCGTATTTTAATAACTTCAAATTGGTTTATTTAAGAAAAACGAATGGACTGATTTGGCAGCAGACATGCAGTAATAATTCCCACTTCGCTTGAAAGTGTTGCGTTTACGTTTTTTTCGAAATGTTTTATCTAAGTGGTACTTGCAATAAATTTTGGTCCTTGCAAGTCGTAGTGACGGACGATAGGTTGAGATATATTTTTTATTAGTAAGAGGGAAAGAAGAAAGTGATAGTGGTACGTATGAAGCGATGTTCTTTCACTCATACTTGAGTAGTAGACTATTGTAATAATATGTAAACATTGAATTTATTTTGAATTCGATGTCTTATTGACTGTAATTTTTCAGTTCAAGGCATACAACTGAAAATGAACAGTCTGAAGAAATTGAAAATGCAAGTGGTGGCAATTCACTGTGTTCATTTGGTAAAATTTCTACTCTTTGAAGTACTCATTTTCGCTCACTTAAATGTAGGCGTGTTTGTTGTCAGTAAAGTATGGGCCATAAGTAAATATGAGGTTTTATTTCAAAATGAACGATTCTCTTTTCCTTGCAATATCATTCAAATTGAGTTTGTATACGGCATGACTGCATTTTTATAGATTTGCGATTCCCTAGTTTATACAACCTTGGTGGCCTACTGTCGGTTTATTGACAGCCTTGCTTCTCTTTTACGGTTAAGTTATTGTTTAAAATTGATAGAAACTTGTAACACCTGGTTTTTATTTTGAGTTGGTACAGTTGTTTATGTTTGTAACAATGAAATTGGGCAATTTTAAGAGAGAAAAGTTTGTAGAGTTGCTGTTTGATCGATGAAAGAACGTCAACATCCTATAGCTGTAAATAGATGGTTTAAGTCGTTAGGTATGAAGCGCTCATTTCCGAAGTGGCTATGTTTGTTTGCTTTCAAAAGTTCTTTTTATATGAAAGATTGGTGTTGCGCAGTGCTGGTTAATTTGGGTATTTTCCACCTCAATTCGGCCGTCGTTCACATTTAGCAAGCTCTGCCTGTTTATTTTGTTACTGCTTGATAAATAGGTGAAAGCTTAAGGAGATGGATGATGAAGGTAGCGGGGATCGCGGAAAGAAAGGAGAGGGCTGAAATTTTACCTCAGCTGTGTGTGTATGTTTTAATATATTAGCTGTTTGTTAAAGGTATATGTGTTTAGGGAGCGTTAAAATGTGTATGTTACAAAGTGCACTAATGAAAGAATGCGATGAGAACCCGGTGGAGGACGAGGAACAGTGGCGACCTTTGTTGATTATTGTTCCTCTTCGACTTGGCCTTACATCCATCAATCGTTGTTATTTACCTGCTATTGAGGTACTCGCTTTTCTGGTTAATGTTTAAAATGTGCTGCGATCACGTAAGGTAAGGGGAAAGTGCGTCTTCTCGAGCGTCTTGCATATGTGTCATCTTTCGTTCAGTTCCACGCAATGCGTGCAGATCGTGTACCTTGTAGTTTCCGTCATCCTAGGCAATATGGTGTAGCCAAACATTTCCGTTATTTGCTGTTCAAATCCGAGCAAAATTTAAAAGCAGGAAAGATCGTTACAGGCACCCGCTTCGTTTATGAAAAGGATTTATCGCTGAAAGAAACCGTTTCATGCTTTTTATTGCCATCCTTTAAGCTAAAGATAGTTCGTAAGCTTCAAAGAGGACAAATTCATTTTGAGTTACTCATGATATTTCGTTCTGAGCGACTCCTAACAATCCGGGACTTATTTATTCCATGAGAGCACATTAGCGCTTTGTTCACGACTGTCTTATGAAAGCTCCTGAAGAAATGAAAAGGATGACGGAATATGGTCATCATCGAACAGATGATGGGGAGGATCATATCTTGAAAATGTTCATGATGTCGTTCGAATACTGGGAAAACGTTGCGGAACAAAGAGGGACGCATAATTGCTGCTACAATATTATTCAAAGAAAGTTCAAGAGGAATGAATACGTTCAACGTATGAGAAAAGATCGTTGTGTAAGAGACTTGGATTCAGAGGGAGAGGTGTTGTTCTCGAGCTCACATTTAGGGAGTCAAAAGGGTTCTATTTTGTCGACTTAACATACCCTTACTTTTTATTCACTGATCCAATATAAAAGACATTATTTTACTCAAGATTTTATCATATGTATCTATAAATTTGGCACTAATTGCATGAGTGCTCGACAATCCCAATTCATTTTATATGCTTACGATAAGGGAAACTAATCTGTAGATGAAGAAGTTCATATTGTTCATCGTGCTGGCAGAATGCGTTCATCTGCTTTCAGGCGTTCTTTCAGTTGCCACAGTGTACGGGTATAATTGGTGGCCGACCGAACCATGCTCTCTATTTTATTGGAATTGCTGGAGAACAGGTCGTTTTTTTTTGTTGCTGAAATGTTCCTTTCATATGTCTTTGATTATTGATGAGTGAAGTTATGGAATTTTTTGAAGGAGTCACCGAATCATTGTTTCTGGTGGTCTCACTCCTCGGCATCGTTCGTTTAGATCTAGCTGCACACCTTGCTTTATTATCCCTCTAACCATTTAAAGAAGGAAAATTTCGCTGATCTTTTGTTGTTCCATCTTGTGCACCGAATATGTTGACTGCCGTAATTTTCAGCGGGAGTTTTATTTATTTATTTGTCAGGCAATTAAATCTTCCTTATCTTTTCTTGATGCAAGATATTTCATTTAACAGTAAATTTTTTTGCCTGCTAATTATTGCTAACTTCATTATTGTTTTTTATTAGGTGTGTTACACACTCATTATTCCGGTTTTTCATTAAAACAGTATTGTTATGAAAACCGTTCGTATGAACAAGGCTGTTGATAAGTGGGTCCCTCGCTCTTTTTTTCGAGGATATGCAGAATTCACTGGCCAGATGACGTTGCGAAAACTGGAGGGAGGGGGAAGGAGAGTTGGAGAAGAGCAGATTTATGAGCTTAAAGAAGTACCATAATATTTTCTAGACCATTTTTTTCTCGAATTCTGCCCATTATATTTCATTCTTTGGTAAGTTAAGTATTCAGTGAGACTTACTGGCAATTTTTCGTTGCAGCTAATTTATCTCGATCCTCATGTATGTCAAGCAGCTATCGATCTCGATGAACGTTGTGCATCATTACAGCAACAAGATGGTTTTGTTGAGGTGTCTTAATTTCACGTTCTTCATTTTTCTCCGTCCGTTTTTTTCACATTGTTTGTTCTCTTTTACTCGAATTTTATATCCAAAGATTATTATCAGTTAAATTAATTTAGTTAGGTTTTTATGATTTCGATTTTTAGAATTCTAGAGCATTGCGATGATGGCAGTACATGTACAAGTTAATAAAGGGAAGTGTTTATAGATGTGGAAAGACATCATTAAAGGAGTAACCACTGCGTTCTAAATAACTTTACTGCAGTAAACTAATAAATGCTGTGAATTTTACTTTAAGGGGAAAGAAACGGCAGGAATGACGATGAGTTCAGCTCTTCAAGAATATGCGTTCTTTCACTGTAGACTAATTGAATTCATTTGAGACCATCCCAGTTGACAAGTTTTATCTTTTTTCAGACATCTTGAAATTTTTTAAAGGAAAGTTCTTGTAAATGAATATTATAGAATAAATCTCGGCTAGGCCACTGCACTTTCAGTTTATTCTTCTTGACTAGACCTAATAATGAGTAATAACTGTGTAACATTATCAGTTCTCGTCTGTTGCTAGCAAGCAATAAGGTGATCGTAATCATCGTGAGTGGAAAATGGAGTCATTGCGTTGAAGATTTTTTTTTCTAAACGAAATTATTTCTATGCCTCCTGCGTGTAGGTTTATTTGAATTTATTTTCATTATTTATTCATTTTCAGATAGTGAAATCCACAGACATATTCGATGACAGTTCTTATCATTGTCCATTTTTATTGCATATCGCATACGACAGTGCTGATCCATCGTTGGCACTTTCGTTTATATGTCGTACCGAAGAGGAGTATGAACACCTTGCTAATAACCTGAAAACGGTACTTTTTTGTTCTGGTCTTGAATTTGAGGTAATTTCTACTGTAGACGACAGTTTAACTGGATTTGTGTGATGCAATTATGTTAAATAATGTTTATGTTAAGTTCTTATAGTTACCTAAAAGTGTATCCATGCAGGCGTTAAATTAAAATATAAGATTTAGTCGTAAGTATGTGAGAAGTATACATACGACAAATAAAAGGAGAGGGAGGAGGAGGGATTCGTTGTAATTGTTTCACTGAGTTTTCTGCATATTGGCTGTTGAATTATTTCTTCTTTCCGCAGAATTCAGATCCCAACTCCACCTTTGTTGTCTGAATTGGCGTGCAAATAGGAATAAGAGAGGAAAGTTGTTGTTAGAGAAAGAAGGGATTTGTAAAGAAGAGTAATTTACTGTGTTTTTAACGGGCTGTAACAGAATTGAGTTGAATTGCAACAAAATGCAGGCAAGGTTTGATAACGGGTATGTATAATAAGAAAATTTTCTTGGATAAAAAGGACATTATTTGTTGGCAGCGTTGGCATGACATTGTTGGGAGAGGGAAGGCGAAGGGGGAGAGGGAATGGCTGTTCCAGAAAAGTGGTGGACGAGAGGAAAATGGGAAGTGGAAAATAATGGAAATGGACCATTTTATGACAGTTGGCAAATATTCAAACTTTGTGAAAAATTTTTACCCTTTCAGTTATACTCACAGCTTTTGATATTTCCGAAGTGTCTAAAAATTTTTGGACTAATTTTTCGAAATTTCCCTCAAGAAAGTTTCGAAAATTTCACATCGTGGAAAAATATGAACATTTTATCTTTGCTAGTTTTCGCCGGCAGTGTTTATGAACGAAAACACGTTTATCATCTCATTAAAGATTATTCTCCGTTCCTTCCAAGTCCTTTCCTTTCCAATAAAGTCCGCTTTTAAACGGCCCTTGAAAAGAATACGCCAATAATTTCGCGTGCTGATAATTCATAATCGCCAAAAAAATTCGTAATTCACATTACTTAGTGAAAATGAATGTTTTTCTCCAGTGATCTACCTCGTTTGTGATAATGGCATACTAAAAATTTTCACCCGATTTCTTTGGCCAAAATAATTTCGATGTTGAAACGTCTACTAGCATTTAAAGGTGAAAAAAGCTCATGAGATAATGAAATGGGCAAACATTTGCTCCAAAATGCGAAACATTAATTAGATTCGGATTTCATTTCATCCCTCATTATGGTGGCCCATTCCAGCAGACGATGGGAAAAATACGAGCACTTTTGGGTACTTCAAAAGTGATATTTGAATGGAAAAGTCAATAATTTCGCCAATGGATGTAATGAGTTGCACATCGATGGATTTCAGAAAGTGCTTCCAGCTTCTTCGCCTCCATTATTTGAATTGCTGGAAACGCGACCAAAAGGATTCCCACCGTTTGTACCATATGTAGGCGAGAATGCTAAACTTCAAGGTTGGTGATCTCTCTTGATCTTTTTTCCTCTGTAGTTTTCTCACAACGTTTAATTTAAAAGTGTTTTTTTTTAACTAGTGAAGAAAGTAAGTGCTCTCCCATTAATTTCTTTAAAATTTTCTATTGGATGACGTTTATTTCATAATATTTCATTTTCGTTAGAGGTTTTTCTGTTACAGATTATACGGATTTGAGCGAAGTGCACGATAGTTACGATGAATTCGAAATACTCGAATGATTCATCAAATATTCAACCCTTGTCAAAGCTTTCGTTAAGGTCAATGGCTTTATCGTTTGTGATGTTTGCAAAATCTCATTCCGTCTTTTTTATTCTCGCACAGAATAATTTATGTTAGCATAGCCATTGATCAAGGTGTATATGCAAAGATCTCTTGAATGAAGAGGTGAACGGGGCCGGGAAGTGAAAGGAGGGATGAGGTTACTATGGGCGTTATTTCTCGTGTGTTGCTCCCAGTCGAACTTGCTAGAATAATTTTCACTGATTTCGTCCTGTTTCCACATAAATGGATGTCCCCATCGCTATTCAAGATCTGCGACAGGTAGTATAATCTTTGAGTCCTGATGAGCTGAAAGGCCAGTTTAAAAGTTTATAACAAAGGTGTTAGTGGAAAGAGAGTCTGTTTGAAGGTACCATCACAGTTCTGCAACGTTGTTTTTTCTTTTAAGCAGTATACATCACTGCTGAATTGCATCTGCCGTTTTGGAAGTTTACAGTATACCATTAATGTTATCTTTTGAGCAGTTTTTTTCCATTTCCATTGTGAAAATATTGTGTACGTTCTAATTTCGGAGCCCCCTTAATCGATTCTTTTTTGAAATTGTAGCACTAAATCCCAATTATGTTTGATACCAGATTTAACTAAATCACAAAAATCTTTCAAACAGAGCAGAACCTGTCGGCATTTGGAGGGGACAGGGCCAAGGCCAGGACCATCTCTTTGAAATTTGTACATCTGCTTCTTTCGCTTGTTTCGCTTCTTTCGTGGCAGCAGCTACCACAAAGTTCTTGTTATATTGTTAATAATTTTCTCTTGTAATAGTTGTTATGAAGTGGTTACGCGTTTTCGTCCACTGTCACAAGAAAAGAAAGGTCATGTTTACCATATTCACATTAGCTGCGTGGGTTCTCAATGTTGGCGCCAAAGGGAATTGCAGCGTATGAGGTCAGACAGCACTACCAGTCGTAGATCGTTACCAGGAATTTGAGGACGCCAGCTTATCAGGAGTGGGTCAGAATTCAGGGTATGGCAAAGTGTCAAGAGTAGGTCAGAATGCAAGGTATAGATCAAAGCGTTAAGAGTAGATCAAGGGGTAGACGCGTTTCGACCTACCTCCCGACACGATCAATTGCTGGCACTGTGACCGTGTTCGCATTTTGGCCCACTCCAGTGTTCTGATCAGATTTCAATTTGATTTACCTTCACATTCCGACCTCGCTCCATCTGCCTCGAGGTCACATCGTTTTGATCGATTCTAACGTATCCCAAATTTGGTTTTGCCCGCCGTATGGGCCGTAGCACCCAACGAAAAGAAAATTCCCTGAACGCTGGAGGGTTCGAGAGTGCTTGGGTGTCGCACTGGTACCCAACTATTTCGAGAATTTTCCAGGTTCCCGTTCTCGCACTCTGCCAGCAATGAACTCCTCCGCGTAGTAGGCGGCGTTACCTAGTCGAGAAAAATCGCCCCGAATATTGAAAGTGAAAGAAAGCTAAGAGCCTGCATGAGTTCAAGGTCACTTGATGATTTCCTGCCCAGAAGGTGACATTTCTCAGGACGTAGGTGAAGATACCTAACTATGATGCAAAATCCACCTCAAAACTTCCTAAACTATATAACGCACCTTTTCAGCCCTGCAAAAAGACCCATACAACCCCAAATACTTATTTAGAAGTGTGTTATGTCCTATTAGCACCATTTTATATAATCCGATCCATACTCAGTGCGCCGTGTCACGCAATCATCGTCAAAGTTGCACATGAGCCCACGAAATTTATACTCACAACCGGAACCGGCTTACATCCAAAATTTCAAATGTGCCCGCATCTCTCAATAAGATCAAGAGTCCAAAATGGTCTCTGCCTGAGTCACTGAACTTCTTCATTCTTCGTTGTGTGCACTGATCATCAAAAGTTTTACAGCCACTTAAATCGGCCTGCACAAAACTTGTCAGCACAAATATAGACCCTAGTATTCAAGAAGGGCTCAGGAAACCCTGCCTCGAGAGATGCAAATCCTAAATGCAAGTAACCGTTAAAGGGTAAACCACTTCACATTAAACCTTTCCGACGCATTTTTGCATGAATGATTTTGTCGGTGGAATGAGCTCATTTTGAAAGCATGAGAACTTCAACAAAGTAAAACTGACAGTAAGGTGGACCTGTCGCTTTATCGGGTTTGCGTGTTTTTGAAGGTGAGTTGGTGAAAAGCTTCGAAGGTCCACTTGCCAGTTTCAGTCTCAATTCCTCTGTTAGGCTTGCCGCTACGCTCGTATAGGTATTGTTTTTTGGAATGTTTATCGCTATAAATGAATAATTACATCTAACTGACATAGTCGTTTCATTGCCAGTGAATAGTGTAAATTTATCCATCAAAATCCATGGTCCGTACAACCTTACAATATGGGACTGGCATAGGTCAACGACGTTCATGTGGCGCACGCATTGCATATGCCAAGTTGTCGGCGCTAGCAATATGCAGAACTGGTTCCCTTCGAATTCCGAAAATGAACTGAGAGTCGTAAATTGAACCGATTGTTTTAGGCCACCTCTTTAGCCAAAGTACGCATCCTGTTTTTGGTGCCTCTTTACGAGTAGTGGAAAGAGACAGTATAAATACGAAATAGCTCTGCTATGATCATAGAAAAAAAGGAATTCCAGAGAAGAAATGGTAACGATATCAAAAACGATTCGGAATAAATTGGCCGTCAATGGATACTTCGTTGTCCAATTTGCATATCACCTTTTAGAATGAGCCTGGCCAAGAATTACGGTGCAGGAAACCGTCCGAGTAAGTAGACGAAACTAGTAAGATACGTCCCCCTCTCATGCACATAACTACTTTTGCCTAAAGAGTACGGTTGATGACTCGTCCATCGGAACGCAGAAGCCTTTGGGAGGACCACTTGTCCATCAACGGACTAGGGGAGCTCTGCGAGAAACGACATGACGCGCATTTAAGCGTTCACTATAGCACGTCTTCTCCTTCATAGGCGAAATATCTTCACAACCTACAAAGACTAAAGACGTTCGCACTCATAAGCGCACCTATGATAGAGTCAGACTGCTCATGCCCACATTGCCCCACGGACAGAGTATTAAACCTCCTTCAGCAGGTCTAACACTCTTAACTTACGTAGTCCTAGTGTGACATTGCATGATTTGTCGGGTGCAGTGTCTCCTGTCTCCATCGGTACGAATCGCGCCTGCAACTTCGTGAATATTTTTAAATCGATGTGAAACTCATGTTTCGACATTGTTGTTGGATCTCTATGGGGATCCCCTACGCAGCACGACTTACTCCTACTCGGAGATGATGTACAGCCGGTGAACGCAGAGCACTTCTAGTAAAAGGCACGCAAAAAAAAACAGATTTCATCAATGAACTCCAAATACGAGGATATTTTTCTAATTGAACTGATTTCCTAAATCGTACGGATTAGCTGCCCTCGTTTTGACCTACAGCATGCTTCCCTACTTAGGGACGCCGTCCCAATTATCGGGTTATTGTCCTCAGAAAGTTACAGGAAACATGTATGGCAAATACCAACGCTCTCCGTATGAAGTTCCCAGTTTTCCTTGCCTCCTGCATATGACACATGACTTAGGGATCCGGTCTTTACACCCCAAACCTCGAGACGATCCGTTAAGTAAAACTTTCATAAATAGGAAAAAAAGTTTCGCCCTATAATTCGTAGTAGAAAGGATACGTAAGAGTTTCCACGATTATCTTTTCATTCATTATAATAGACACCCCTCCTCCCTATTTCTAGTAGCCACCAGAAATAGAGATCCACCACCTGGAACTCGGTGTCATATGACGTCCGTCGGAAACTTCAATAAAACAACCGACAAATTTTCGACACTTCCACAACAATGGAATAAAATGTCTAATAAAATGCAAAGCGTAAACATATGTCAAGAAAAATGATGTGCTGAGATGCAAATATGTTCTGACCAACTTTTGCAAAAACGGATTATTTCAACCTTTATTCTTACCTGCCCTACATTTCATCCTTTCCGTATAACATGTACTTTCAATCGACGAATCAGAAAACATGACCACGACGAATCAGAAAACATAAACAGGATTTCCCGATTCGATAGCCCTAGTTACAAGCAAATTAGGTGGCCATTATGTGACTTCTTATAAAACGGCTTTGAGCAGCACAGGATGAAGGATGCACTAATTATTTGTCACCGTTTATATACACCACAACAATTGCTAACCGCATTAACTATGACACAAGTGGTTGAGTTGTCTGCCCCAAGAACCGACTACCTAGTAGCCAGAAATATCGATGCCAGATTACTGTATTTTTTCCTCAAAAAGGTATGAACCACATGAAACCTGTGCCAGATTACTTGAGAATGAAAATTAGTTTATTTGAATGTATCCGAAAAGAATAGATAATATATAAATTTATGTATAAAGAATCGAGAGAAAAACATGGCCGCATAAAACTTCTTGATGGTAAACAAAAATAAATAAATTAATACACATTGGCGTCCAATGAGCCTGAACCCATCACATACTACCATCGACAGAAAAGAATACAACAATCACATTTCGACCTCACTCACTGCTTAGAAAAATAAATAGCACAAACGGAAACGAGTGGTTTGTTTTGCTATCTTCCCAACCCATTCCAGCTCGGACAAGCTTCTTGGTAGGGCCTTCCTCCTCCCGACCTCTTCCCCACATTCCGCTATCTGAAAAAAATCCCCAAACGATTTAGTGCTTTAAGAACGTTTTCTCATGCAGTATTTCTTGAGTGGTTCAGCTCATTCATCAGAAAAAAAAAATAAGTGGAAGTGAACGTGGAAGGTCAATTCGGACGAATGAGAAAGCGGAAATCAAAAGTCATAAAGAAGGATCATAAGAGCCGAGCGCCCACTTTTCTATTTTTTTCAACAAATATTCTCAACAGCAGCAGCAGCAAAAAAAATCCCACACATCGACCATTCTATTCCCCACAACATTGAAATCAGCTATCGGTTAGCTGCCACATGATCCCATCAATACTAAGAATTTGGATAAATCTGAAATGCCTTTACCTGCCCTAAAACAGTGAAGCTAGCGTATCCCACTCCTCCCTCCTCTCACTTCCTTACATCTTCAGCATTCCTGCAGAATACATTTCACTCAATCACACTTAACGGTGGAAAACTGATTAACAGATATGACGCTTATATATGACGACCGACATAACGCCTAAGCGCTAAAAACACACAAGCGAGGAGAATATCAAAATCTGACGAAAGAAAATATACAAACCAGTAATCACTGTATGAAAAAAAAAACAACTTCTCTAAAGCTAAGTTGGTTTTTCATCCAATTTTAAATGAAATAAATCTTTTCCTTCCGAATAAATCGATGACCGCTGTTTATTAATAATCAAAAGAAGAGAGAAATTCCCAAATTTCCCATCGGCTGCTCGGTCTCATAAAGTCCGATTCACTGACTGAACAGAACTAAGGTACTCAGTCAAGAATGGTACTGAATTATCGACAAAGATATGAAGAAAAAATTCTATGCAATAAAAACAACTGGAGCACTGAAAGCTAAACCATATAAATAATGACCAGATGATACATACCAATGGAACTGAATCAAGCACTCAAAAAATAAAACAAAATTTAATGAATAGACGGTCATCTTTTAAAACAATACTGAACAAATTAAGCAACTCTCCGATAATATTTTCAAAGCATCCCTTTATTATAGAATATTTTAAAGAAATATTAATTTTAGAAAAGATATCCTCATAAACGACTTTTTTCAAGAGCTGAATTAAAATGAAGTTGTTAAACACAAATCCCCACGACTTTTCAATTTCTCTTTCCAAGAGGAATGAATTAAAAGAAAAAATACTCTCTCAATTCTGTCAATTTATTCTAAATCTACGCTTCTAATCCATTCACATTTCATGGTAGTAAAATGAACAAATCTTCTAAAAAAATCTAAATCAACAGCGATTAATCGACCCAGAACAAGGAATGCGCTGTAATTTCATCAAAAACAGCTGCCACCAAAGATTGCATATGCAAATTAGATGTCTTCATATTTCAAATAAGAAAACAAATCTGCCATCATCAAATATCACTAACTATAAAGTAGAAACAACGATCACTACTCCTTTCTGTTACTGTTTTATATAACAGTCAGAAGAAAAGTATCAACCAGGAGTAACGATTACTTTATTAAACACACATTAGAAAGACAAAAAAGTCACTCCAATTCTAGAACTTGCATATGCTATCTTCGTTTTTATCTTTTCTACAGTTCCTTTCGTTTCATAGACGAAAAAGAAAAACAACTAATTATGACCTCTAATGGATATGATATTTCTCTAAAAATTATACCACTTTTTCTTCTCATACTTTTCCACAAGTTTTCCGGTTCGTTGCGACAGCCTCATGGCGTTATCTTTCAAACGTTCGGTTGCATCAACTGTTGCACCCAATTTTTCGCTACGCTCATGAAGCGCCTGAAAATAAAATATCTTTTAACGTTATTACGAACAAATTCCACATACCATGACTATCTTTGCTGAAAATATTAAACAACGGTTTCCACGACAATTTTGTGTAAACGACTTTCCTACAAACAAGAATATTCGTCTATCTCAATAGAACTTTCATACATAGAGGAAATATCATCTCCTTTCTTACTTCACCATATTCCTTGTCTGAGGCATAATATTTCACGAAACGTGCTCGTGAAATCACTTTCAATGTCCATACGAAATGCTTAGAAGGTCCACCAGGCTATTTCACCATTAGTCAGAAAAATTCAAACTTTCACCTAAGGCGCGCTCACGATGTTTATAACAAGAGGAGTAGCTCCAACAGACTACGGCGCTAAAACGCAAACCTCCAAGGATAGCAATGCATTTAAACGAAACATCTCTGAACTGAACATAATTTGCGGTACTTTTCCGATCAATTTTATCCCCTCCTCTTCCCGTATTAGAATCTGCAAAAAAACCCGCATTTTATGGCGCAACTCATCCTTCTACTCAAATAAATCGAAATGACATCACAGAGGCACATCCATACAAACAACCACGACAATCTTCTCTGAGATATCAAAAGAAACAAATTAAAGAAATATTCAGATGAAAATAATACATTCGAATTTAAAAAAAGGGAGAGAAATAAATGCGTACCATAAACATTCCAATGTAGAAATTGAAAAAAATAAATTATTATATGGGCAAAAAAACAAATATTACAAGCGGTAAAATAATAAAAGTAATACTTGATTATTAACGGTTAATGAACAGAAAGAAAAAGATTGTGTGCTCATGCTTTTGTTTAGACTGCCAAGCTTACTTGTACGTCCACTGTCACACAATTCCGATGCCCACTTCCCCACAACACCCTTTGCTATATATCATGCGAAAAGAATTAAATACACAAAAAGACCACAATGAAACAGTCTTCCTCTCTAAAATTTTTCTAGAACCTCAGAATCATAAAATCCTGAAATCTCCACAGAAAATTCCTAACTGATAAGATAACACGAACAAAACCCCTCAGTGTGGCTTCCATGAAAATAAGACACAAAAAGGCCGCCATTTGTTTGCACCTGATGCAGTGAGCAGGCACGGTTGAAAAGGAATACCCCTGTTCCCAGGTTTCATATGTAATGCGACAGGGTGTTTACTGATCTCAAACAAGTAAATAACACTAGCCGTTTTCATTTCTCATAGCAAGAATGCCATCGACAAAAAAAAATTAGGTACAAAACCAACTCCCACATCCTCTTAACTCTCACTTGAAATGGCAGATGATGAAGATGAAATAAATCCTTTTCTCTCGAGATGAAATTTTTGAAGACCTAAGGAATTCTGCCCACAACAACACGAATAATTGCAACCACTATACCTAATTTTAGAGAAGACTAACCTGAACAGCAAGATTGGCAGCTTGCCCAGCAGAGATGCCCCGTGACGTGGCCTGATCGAGGCTTGCTGATGGACCAGGGATCGTCTTCGCAATGGAACGCATCCCACTACCCGATGTTGTACTCGAATTCTTGTCCACAACTGAAACCCCAACTTTCTGATAGTTGAGGAAAGCGAGAACTATTGTAAATTAAGGACTTATCAACAACAAAAGCAATACTTATACCGACACAGAATAGCATATCCGTGCATAGCATATTATACGCAAGCATTTAGAAGGATAACCGAGATATAGCATCCGTATACGCGAGGAACGGATCACGGCCACCATTTTCACAGAAATAATACTGCGCAGCTCCTAGTGGCAGCGCAATTTCATCTCCACGAATGTTTCCCTCCTCCTCTGCTTCTTCGTGTATATATGAAGTGCACATCACTGACACCACAAAATGTGAAGATTCTCTCATGAACAGATCATATCACAATGTAGCATAAACTGTGTAAAATTTCACATAGAAATAACACAATGCACACTTGTTCTTGGTGGAATAAAAAATGTATTGGTTGTAAGAAAAATTTCAAAGGAATATTTCGCAAGCAGTTCCATTCAACTACTGCAAACCTTATACAAAACTCTCTCACTTGATTCAAAACTTCCTCTTTTCGGATGATTCAGACAAAACTATCTCTAAGTATTCCAGCGCTAAAGTTCCACTTCGAGCACTTAAGAACGCTCACTAGTTGACGATCAACGAGTGTGAGGAAGATATTTCTTTTAGAAAATAATGAACTTTTTTGAATAATATACAGTAAAAAAATATTGCGGAAAAGACGAACAAAGAGAGGCACAACAATGCATAGCTTAAATGAGAAAAAAAAATAATTGCCTTAACATGCCTAAAATTTAGGATATAAAACCAACAAATGGAGTCCAAATCGACGCTCTCCTTCTGGCTGAATAGAGTTGAGACACCCTTTAGGAAAGAACTCCTTGGTGGTTCAGGCATATCGACTGGCACGAATAAGTCGCCCATACAATCACGCACTTGTCCGGCCAACTCGGAGCACACCGTAAACTTTTGCACCTGAAATAATCAATGACTTTAAACGCCTTCAATAATATTATATGGAAATGCAACGCAGTAATAATTAAATAATAATCCATTTTTACATAAAATACCTCTCATTGAGTCTGTTGCCATATATAGGTAATTTCTCTTCGCTCCACGCATCGTTCATCAGAGGAAATCCATTACACGCTGGGAGCATAAACCCATCCGACAAGGATTAAAAAGAAAAAAACGGCAAACAAATGTTAATTTAAATGAAGAAAACTGAAGCCGATGGTTTGCCTAGGGGAAATCAACACTATCGTTACTTGCAGCTAGCAACTGCGTCCCTATTCATACCTCTCAGAATTACAGCACAAGGTAATCCACAAAAAGATATTTAACTGATAGATAATAACCTCAGATGGTGTAGCTGCATAGATGCCAAGACCATGCTCAGAAAACGACGTCTTTTGGCACATACTGAAACACGACCACAACTGCTGGCACATTTCGTATGAATGAAATAATTAAGAAGAAAATATTGGAAGTTAAATTCGACAGATAAAAAAACTCATTTACAAAATTGGCTTTGAAGTAGAAAATGTTTGGGAGGAAAATTAGCTAAGGGCCAAAATTTTAAATACTAGGCTGATATTTCTAATCAGCGAATTTCTGCAAATAACTTCCATAACAAGTACATCATATCACGACATAAACAAATCTTAGTGAGAAAGTAACTTGAGCACTAGCATTTAAAGGCCGAAAAAATAATAACCAATTTTTTCCTATCTTTCGTAAATTGTAATGCCCATCATATCAACTGCCAAGTGGTGCCAAAATCGACAGGAAAATTGAAAAGTTTTTCTTCACTAAACGGTTGAAAAATATTTAGTTGCAAACTGAACATTCACATTACTTTCAACTAAAGTTCCCATCCTTTCTTATAAACGATTTTATCATCAATATATGCAGCTGAAAAATATTTAAAACAGAAATGTTCACTGGTCAATTCAGAACTCATTTTTTGGCAATAAGCTCCTTCCACAATTGGGAACTTTATCGGCTTGTTGAAAACTTCATTCCGCATTTAATAACTTTAAGAAAACTCAACATTCATAAACCATTAACAGCCAAGTTTTGAGCACATGACTCCAAATAGTTAAAAAATGAAATATAACAAATACGAATGGAATACCATAGAATACAACTAAAAACAACAATATTCCACATAATCTCCAATGCAAAGGTGGAAGATGATAAATTCAAAATGCACAGTAATAATTTTTTCTCAAAACAACTTCTCCAGTTCCTCGTAAATTTTGAATGACTCGTACGGATTTTTTTTCTCGGTTCGACACGATTCTCTGAAATCTTCCTTTCTAAAGAAACAGCGCTCGCAATGCATGCAAAATTATCCTATAACTTATGTGTGAAGGTGCGCCTAAACATTCGTGTAAATAAACTTTTAAAAGCTTTCTAAAATCTGCGAAAGGGTAAAAATATTGTGAAATTTACAGTTCCAAACGAAAATTTAGACGCATTATCCTACGGGATAAAAATTGAAACCGTGCAAAACGTGAGAAAAAACTAACGGATCATTCAGATCGAGGGATCGCCGGAAAAGTGGTGAACATATAAGTGGCCTTAGTGTCGGCAGACTTAAGACGACAATTTGTCCAGCACTGTTCAACAACATCAACACCGGATGTCCACGTACATGTGTGGCACGAGCCTGAAATCGCGTTTGTTTCCCTAGTTTGAACGATAAAATCAACCAGCTATCCCAAAACATTATTTAGCCTAGTCAAACTCCTAATATTCCCTCGGTGCGATGATAGTATCTGGGGTTCTTTTCGAGGAAATTAGCAGGCCTTATGCTTTGATGACCTGAACCGATGAATAGAAAAGAGATGAACGAGGATACTCTGGCACTCCAACAACAACGGTAATAGCTTCATTAGCGGTAGTGAATTTTCAAAACTCTCTTACTAAGGAAGGGGAGTCCCCAAAATTCTTCCAAAATAGAAAATTTTCCGACCGGGATGAGACGTTATATGAAAAGTGGAGGGAAGTGATCCAATAAAATCATCGCTGCACACTGCTCATAAACGCAACTGAACGTTCATCGAATAAAATAGAAAAATTTCGTTGAAAATTGATGAACTTCATCAGAGAGCCGAAGTAAATGAATTTATTAAGAAATAAAGAAGAAAAAATATATAAACAAAAGCAAATAAAACCTAAACATTTTTGTAATAACTTCTAAAAACAAACCATAACGAACGGTATGTCAGGACGATGCGAGAAAAGTTGATTGAAGTTAGGAAGTGAGATTAATTTCACCTCCTCTTCTGACACCATAATAACGATCTGCAATTATTTCATTATTGGTTACTCTGGTACCACACTACTTCAATATATAACAAAATTTAAGTCTTGTACATTAGGAATCATCTGATGTGCAACGAATAACCATGTCAACCCGTTTAACCAAACATAAAGAAACCATTTCATATCCAACCTTAAAAAAACTATCATTAATAAGCAGTAACGCCCAGAAGATGATGCACTTAATGTGGCACCCTCGATGAGGCACCCTCGATCCTTCATGAGTGATCCATGAGACCTAGGAAAAAATGGAAGTAATAGGAAATACTCTGACTGATCGGGGATAGAAAAAATTGAGTAACTGATATTATGGCTTGTTAACTGAGTTTGCATAAAACTGAATCAACGTTCGTTACAATGTTTCCACAGAAACAACAGAACAACACCTACTTAGTCTATTCGGATGACAAAGAAAAAACCGTCTCTCATATCAAATAAAAATTTGGTCGTTCCAATACACATCGAATGAATTCTAGTCGAAATATGCAAATGACTGCTTCACAAACACATATAGACCATTCACCGACAACTAGCAACAAAGAAATACTTCTAAGCCGCAGATAGTTTCAATAAAATCAAACACACATTATGCTCCCTCTTGTAGCCACAATTCGCAACCCTTATCCCCCTCATTTTTGCGTATTGCACAATTCCATTTTCCCTCCCCCTCCCCAAATGATTAAATCGATATTCAGGGATCTTCCCAGTCGTACTTTGGCCATCTCATCGCATGCACTCAGTGCAATATTCCCATTTTTTTCCACCAACCCTCCCTCCCCTCCTCATCCGGATATGCACTCCTTTCCAAAAGTGGTGCTTTCTCGCTTAGACATCCTAGAAACCATTTCCCGACCCTCAATAAGGTCGATATATGTCAAATTGCCCCGACGAGACCGACCTCAGTGAAATCAGCTATTCTGCAGCATTATTCTTACAAGACCTCAAATACTGCTGAAATTTATCAGCTCTATGAATCTAATCATATCAAGTACTTATTCATTAAGATGTCACCTATGAAAATCATGCGCAGAAATTCTTTAATAATATTCTTATTCGATCCAAAACATTCAAACAACCACAGTGATAGAGATTCCTCAAAGATATTTCACTGCAATGTGGGATCGAGTTTCGAGTGCATTAAATCAAGCAATGGAGAACGCCACGAAATGAACACCCACTGACTTCGGACTGAAGCTTCGGAGGAAAGTTGGCCAAACAAGTTTCCATGATAGTTTCTTTTCTCATTCTCAGTCTATTTACACTCCATAAATGCAGCGATGTGCCAAAAGTTAGTTAATGTGATAGGTGGTTTCGCGGTGCGATGCGTTCATCGCGCCAATCATTTTAATGGCTTTGCAAAAAAAGAAAAAGTACCAAATACACAAAGATGTGTCGCTATATTTTGGACCCTTCTATCATCGCAAGTTTTTAACGAAAGAAGCATTTTTCTGCGACAAGAATCTCATGCAACCTATTTTTAGTCTTCTTTAATGCTTCCGAACGCTAAAAGGTAAATTTGAAACACCAATATAGCTCCTCAACCTATAAGTACACTATATCCGTCGAATTTTCTACGTCCATCCTTCAATGATTCCAATGTAATTCGACTAAATGACAAGCATACATGTGACATCATCATAATCAGTTTCAAGACGGCGATGGAGGTCTACACACAGTGTAAGTGATGGAGGCACATACATCTGATTTCTCTACATATCCCATACTTAAAGTAGTATTCAGTAGCAATGAAACCTTTGCTTGTTCGTTTTTCTCCTCTCTCAATCTTCCCACTTTATCGCAAATGCAAACCTATACCTCGTTCGGCCTTATTTTATTGACAGCACAGACGGTGGGCGATAAGCGATACCTTATCATCTCATGCTGTGTATATGCTAACGGTTAGGAATCAATATCTTCGATAAAAATATCAAGCTAACAAAAAAAAACTCTGATAATTCATATGTGTCGCTCAACGATCGAGAGACTTCTCATACTGGAGTGGCATAATCGAAAACGGCAAACTCCATATCACCAATATTCTATAAGTTAGTTTCTACTCGATAATTCTGATTTCGACTCTTTAAAATAGTCATTTATGTTTTAGAATAATTTTCCTAGTTTAACTGAATTCGCGTCAAATAGTGTTTAAAAAGCTGAATAACAGATCGGCGATCATCTATCCCTCAAAATTCTTGCTTATCATATTCACTATACAAATAAATATGTGCATAAATCGCTCCGATAAAAGAAATCCCGGATAATCTCCGGACAAAAGTAACAAGTGAGGAGAACGCTGCCAATCTCTGCAAGTTTTGATTTCTGCAGATATCACTGTAGCGAAATTATTTGCGCATTAATGCTGCAGAGTGCAGTCCTAATCAGCGCACTACCTACCCGTCCATTTTATTACCACGTCACTGTGTTTGAAAAAAAACATCACGAGTACAACGACGGATGGGACACCACTATAAAGGACATAAAATACATAGCAGTGTTCATTGTGTACTGCCGAGAACGATGGGCGTTCGCGTTCACTTCAAATGGTTTGACGGCCGTATTATTCGTCGATTCTCTCTCCAATTCGACGACAGCGATGATGACTTCGATACGCTGGTTGCCCGACTCACCAAAAATGGTTTCTCCTCCGATGATGAAACCCTTTATTGGGTGGATCCCGAAGGCGACAGAGTGCTTCTCGACGACTACGATTCCCTTAGGGAGGCGCTGAACTTAGGAAAGGAGGCAATCATTCTAGAAAGTCACGAAAAGGCCGACCACTTCGACATGAAGAAAGGCAATAAAGAAAAAAATAAGGGTGAAAAGAAAGATAAAAAAGAAAAGAAGGGAAAATCGAAGAAATCAAGGTCGCCAAGCGTATCGTCCCGCTCGAGCACCAGTTCCAGTTCAAGCAGCAGCAGCAGCAGCTCAAGTTCTAGTTCGACTTCATCTCGAAGCTATAAGAAGGCGAAGAAGCAAGAGAAAAAAATGAAAGGCCTCCATCACGGCATTCATTCGTGGGGTAAGACCTATTATATGCCTTATCCTCCTTCCATGAGTAAAAAGCATCCGAAATGTTTCGTAATGTGTTGCCCATGCTGTCCGCCACCGCCGCCGCCGAGAGATTTTCACCACCAACACGGTCATCACTTCCCTCCAAGCCATAACCGCAGATACCAACCGTCTTCATCTCATCCACATGAGGAACATCACGTAACGTCACCAAGTTTCGACGAGCATGAAGCAATCGAACGCAAACTCGATCGTATACTCCATCAACTGGATGAATGCATGAAAAAGTGTTAAAAAGCTTGCTAAGGTCTCATTGCGGCGTTCAAAACCGACGACTAACTTCCGAACGCAAGTTATTCCGCCACATATACTTTAATTATTTTATGTTTTGTTCCACATCTTCCTTTAATTACCTATCCATATAGCATATCTGGCTCGCAATACATTCCTTACTTAGCTACGTTTATGAACTATTAAAGTGAAGAAATCATCAAAAAATCACATTTATGGGCAATTTTTTGGCAAATATAACTGCGAAAATTTTCTCGGAATAAATTTTCGAAGTTTTCATAATGAATAAGCATATTCTGATCCCCTTTTCCCAAATTTTGGGAAAACCAATCTCTCTTCCCAAATTTTAGAAAAAGCCGCTCTTTTCCCTCCTCTTTCTTTTGTAAACTATCATTCTGATTAAAAATCTTATGAACAGACTTTAAAACACAAAGATTATGAAAGCATATGATACGATGCATTAATTTGCGCACATCAATCATCTTCTCATATTCTCTCTCCTCATTAATTTACTCATTTCCCCCTCTCTTCTCCATCCTCCATCTCCCTTTAACCGACCTTTCAAAGAATTTTCTCTAACGTTTTTTCATTAATGATTCATTTCAAAGAGAGAATTTTAACACCCACTTTTACCTTATTTTTAAAGAAGAAGTTAAGAAATGTATTCACAAGTGATATCAACAGTAAGAGAGGAAAAAAACCCCTAAAATCTCCTCAAAGAAGTCCGACCGCAAGAAATTTCCAACCTTCCCTCTATCCCCAATGATCATTATGATTGATGTTCAATGTGGTTTCCTACTGTTATGAACAAGCATCTCAATGCTCGTAGTTATGATTTCAATACATTTATCGTTCAATACCCCAATTATGATCGCTCTGTCCATCTCCAATTTCTATTTCTCCTAATATTTGAAGTAATTACCTAAATATCGCAGCAAAAACAATTTCAATACAAGCGAACGCCTCTCAACGCAACAAAAAAACGTCGCACGTCATGCTGAATAAATCTTTAAAGTATTCCTTCCAAGCAGAATGGAAAAAAATCAGATCAAACAAAAAACATTTCGGCTAGTATATGGAAGTTTTCTTTGGTTATTCCCAGAGATATGGTTCTCAGTGGCAGTCGTTGCATATACCTTTTCACTCATCTCTCCTGAGTCACAATTCAGGCCACATTATAGCATCAACTCCCAACAACTTCCCAAGTTTTCGAATCTCAAATTTACAATAAGAAATGCGAAAAATATGATACTACCAGGAGAACGACTAACCTTTACTACCACCTTACTTCGCAAAACTTCAAACAAGATCAAGGCGTTCATAAAATTGATGCTATTTCATGCAGCATATTCGAACGCATGAAACACAATTGCATTAAAACACATCCCGAAGATTACTACACAGAGGAATATAAACGAAAACTCCATCAGGATAGGCAGAACTCAACAATGCCATTTTCAACGTGCTTATATTCCACATTGCCTATATCTTCAATTTAAAGCTTCATTAGCTCAGATATAAGT
Source organism: Parascaris univalens (assembly GCA_037576465.1). NCBI lineage: Eukaryota > Metazoa > Nematoda > Chromadorea > Rhabditida > Ascarididae > Parascaris > Parascaris univalens. The sequence goes on from CM075173.1 coordinate 18,992,081, forward strand.
TCTATGTTTAATTTCATCACCTTAAACAACGAGTGATTGACTGTTTTTTCCTCTTACTCAAATTTCATCTCAGGCTGATACTTTATTCAAAAAAGTAGCCGAAACATAAAAACGGATAATAAAAACCGGGCAAAGTATATTCTAAAATAAATCACATTCAATGAGTCGAATTTTCCTAATTACTAAATAATAATTGAATAATCGCCACTAATATATGAAAATGCAAATAATCTGCATCAATATTTCAAAAATATTATTACGCAAATATTCTAATAAAACTACTGTTATGGTGACTTTCTTAATAAAAGATTTTTTATGCTCTCAAAACAATGGATAAGACATGCTAGACGATATGCTAGACACGGAAGATATGCTACATTACTTTAACTTGAACACCTTACAAACTTTTAGGCAGATCACTTAGGCGTTATATGCTTGCCGATTAACACTGATTGATACATACTTTAGCTCAAGTACTATATAAACTTTTAAGTGCATTAAGACTAATTTACGATCAAAGCATCTATATTATACAATACAACAAAACTCAGAGTCCCAGTGGAAGTCAGAGAGTTCAAACAGAAAAAAAAAATTCGTCGTCCCACTTCTCATATGATTAAAAACGTCTGCCAAACGCTGAAAGTTCTTACCCTCCTTTTTTCTTGAAAGCTTTTCTCCTTTCTATTTTTTTAGAGGCTTTTTTCTTCTGGAAACACCCAACATACTCCTCAGTATTTTCAGGATTTTTCTTTTAAAAAGATCAAAGAAAAAATGGAAATGACGAAAGATTTCAACCGGTTTTGCAAATCGTTCGGCAATCTTCACTGAGGTTTTCCATAAAAACTGGGTAAGACTTCAACAAATCATTCTTCGATGCTGGACACTTCTACACGACCAAAATAAAACATGAACTTCAAGGAACTATACATAAACCTAAGAGAGGTGACCCGAAAAAGCCAATACAATTTTCCGGACTATATGTTTATATTCCAGACAAGCAAAACGTGAGATGGTAAAATGCCAATAAGTTTTCATTTTATATCCAAGAATCGAACGAAAAATTCCAATAAATCACGTTTTTCAACTAGACTTTCGGCAACAAATTGAATGAAACCATAGCGGGGAAAACCAATATTCGCCAACAAACAAAAAAATCTGACTTTCTCTTCATTCAACTGCGATAAAACGTTAAACACTATCTGTCATAATCTAGAAGCGAAGCCAAGTAAAGCTTCTGTGATAACGGCAATTCATCGCAACTTACATAACAGTTGAACTCCTCCCCTCTCCTTTCCTCTCCCCTAACCCCCTTCAGTTCGAGACCTTGGACTGATGCTGCCGAATTCAAACGTTTGAATGCAAGTATTTGTCGCGGTTACCAACCGCACAATATATATGACTATAAATGGAGAGAATATGCACTGCGTTGGGCGAGCTAGACAAAAAGGGTTTGAAAAGGAGGGAGGAGGTGGGAGAAAGGAAAGGAGAGACGTGCTTGATGAGTCATAGTCTCTCTGCTAATTGCATGTGAGGAACGAAAATTCTGCGCGAATAGCAAGCAGCCATATTTGGATTTAAAGGGACCCTCCTCATAAAATATAGACTATAATAGAGCCAAATTTCATATTCGGCCGAGAATGAGATATACTTGATCCTTATTGCATTATTTCCGCAGCTAGCGCTTACTCACATGTCATCCATGCCTTTTTGATTGCGCATAAATTAATGCATCATGAAAATATTCGCTTACCTGTGAAAACTCGTCCTCCTTTGAACATTCGGATGCATTCGAAAAAGACGGTGAAAGACTTCCTTTAGTGACCACCTTATTCATAATCGACCTTTCCGCACCGTTATTGCTACATGTTGCTTTATTGTCATCCTGAAAATACAATGCCACTCACAAATATGCAAACATTTGAAGGCCTTAAACAAAAATTTCCACCGTCATTTTTTACAAGGACGAAAATCCTGCTGTGATATCGATGAGTCTAAATGTTTCCGATATCGTCAGGACTGTAAACGTATCTTCGGCATAAATTACCAATCACTCACTAGAGGCAAGATTCTTTCTCGACGAGCCGAAAAACCTAAAACCAACTTCTGAAAATACGAAAAGCTTTTTAAAGGTAAATGCCTCATAAATGAAAATGAAACAGCTCATTAAAAATAAGAGAGAGAGAATTAAACCTTTATATCACGAAAACTTTCCGACGCTGCCGTTAGTAAACAAAACGATTGATCGAGAAACGCCGTATAGAGAAATTGTCCTTTAAGTCGAAAAATAGAACCTTGAAAACAAAACCTTTAAGAAATATATGAATTTCTAAACATAGAAATCAAATTTCTTCCAGATGCAGACTCTTTAATATAAACAACGAAATTTGGCGAATAAATTCAGATGTCTTCGTAAATGATGGAAATATTCTGTAAATTCAGATGTCGTAAAGAAACAAACGGCGATTTTCTTTCATAATTCAAAACTGTAAAGTGGAATGACAAAATTCTAAAATTGATTTACACTAATTAATTTACTCATTAATTAAGCACTCATTAACTTTATACCCAATTTATTATAAAAGAATTCCCCGATCGTTCAAATCACCCAATAAATTGCACAATTCAACATAAAGCACTTTTCTCACTTTTTAAATCACCTATGAAATTCATTCAAACTGAATCGCTTCAATGGTAATCCATCACATCAATCTACGAGGAAATCTCGCTATTACTATAAAATTTCTATCCACAAACACAATATAAAAAACATTCAAAACACATAAAATCAAATAAGAAGAAAGCAATAATGTATGTGCTCACAACAACTTGAAAATTAACGCTAATTAAACATAAATTCATAGATATTTCCAAAGACTAAAGTGCTTTAAGTGGCATTACGAATGCAAATACACTACAGGCATTGGTGGCAATATCAATAGGGACTTGTTATACAGTCTGACAGCCCACCTCAAAAACGAAACCAATTGTGCAAGTTCTGAAGCGATGGCTGAAACTTATAGAAACAATTAAAAAGCTAAGATATCACATCGATCACAATATGAAAACAAAAACAAAATATCCCATCCACGTATTTGTCAACAATTTCCGAACACAACGGGAGGTCCAACTTAACACAACAATATTTAAGTCATTTTAAACCAAAAATCTGCAAATAAACTCCAGATTTTGTTTCGAAGAGAAGTGGGAAATTTCTTCGGAAAACTTTACCCTATGAAACTCATTTACATATTTTCCGATATGCTCATTTGGGATTCCAAAAATGACGAACAATTTGGACAACCATATTCAAAGAGGAGAGCGCAAATGAGCAATGAATGTCCAATATAACTCTAGTGCACTGAATGCAATCGCCACCCTAAATGCTCCGAATTTCAAAGATCCATAATAAGTTTCCCAATGCAAACATTCACCAACGAGCATTCCCAAGTTCTCTTGGATGTAATTCATGAATGGGATTAAAAAGTTTAAAACTCATGAAAGAAATTAATGATTCAGACAAATATACGACAGACGGTATTCTTTACTAATTAAGATTCTATTGCTAAACATTCCATTATTTTGCAAGACCTCATTCGTACTAAAGCTTTCAAAATTTTAAGAAGGATCGATCAATGATTGGTCTATGAAACTTCAAATGACCAGTGCAAAGCTTATCGATGTTGATTAAGTCACCTATGATGTCTCAAGCAACATAAGGTGGCGCTTTTTAAACTCCACATGCAGTACCAGAGAATCGGGAAAGACCATTAAGTTTAACAGAAAAATTTCCACATTTATTTAAATTCTTTAATTAGGAACAATTCAACTCAGAAACTCCCTCATTATATCCCAAGAGAACTTAAATGAAAAATTTCCATAGTTAATCGTACCAATTACCTCCGCATAATCCCATAAACAATATCCGGTTGAGTTCGATCATCTACAGTTGCGATCCGATCATTTCAACCGATCTAAACCTGTGAAACCGTTGATGTTCCATTTAAGAAATCAAATTCCGACGACCCCTTTATGAGTCTCCAAGCAGATAATGTTCAGGGAGTAGATCAGTACTTGAATATTTCATTTAAAGGCTGCTTAGTGAGCAAACCAGAGAGATCACAGCAGTCTTCCACGGAAAAGGAATTGAGAAAGTTCTATACCACCGACGTAGAATTAATTCAACAAAAAAAGAAGGTAAGCCGTCAGATGTCATCATGAGATCTAATGGCACTGGCAACGATGGCAACGTTAACAGAAAAAAATTCTCAAGAGTGATTCATTTCCTATTTATCGCAGATGTTCTGGCAATTATTTCCACCTGTGCTAACTCCCTTGTAACGACAGCCAAGATTTCCGTTTCTTTAAGCAAGAGAGACAGATATGAAAGTACAGATTATTCGGTAAACGAGACGTTTTGTAATGGGCACTTCATAACATAACTTGAACTACAACCGACGATCAATACTGATTCAATGCCCAAATTCTATATCCCAGTCACATAATGAGACACCAGCAACTTTCGGTTGCATAGTCATAAAACGATTTCATGAACGAGGATTCACTGATGATAATAACATAGTGAAATGAAGAGAATAATTCTCACTGATCGAAAATGACGTTGAAATGAAAAAATATACAAAAATAAAAGAAATAAAAGATCTAATCTCCAAGAGGAAATTATCTCAATGATTTGTAGTAAATGGAAAGGTACTTAATGAGTCGTTTAGAGCACTGAAATAATCAATAATGCTAAGCCCGCAGCGCACTAACAACCCAACGAACAAAAGCCCTAGTAATTCCAGCATCAATCATTTCACCTAGGAACACACAAGAGATGCCCATCAAAGAATATCTAGCAAATTGGATTGAAAATTTAAAAGACGAATACCTGGGGAATTAAGTTAACGTAAAAAACAATATTAAGGGAATTAAACGAACGCATGCAACCATAGAATCCATTAAAAAATCTCAAGAATCAACGGAAAAGTCGAAATAATTTTCGATGAAAGCAGCAACTCGTTTGGAGTGATGAAGAGGAAATTGGACATTATCGAAAAATCGGCATAATCATTTCTCAACTCTACCATAATTATATCTCTACTTTAAAAAAGTTCATATCAAACTTTTTTCATAATCATTGAAACCTCTGAATATTATTCGTCGAAACTTTAAAACAAAAATCTTCACAAATAACTCAAAAAAACAGGAAAAGAAAGCAAAACAAAACACAACGAGAAACTTCCAGGACAAAAAAGAAATCCAAGACTAGCTCAAGCTTCTTCCCCATTTTTCCCCTCATAAAGCAAAGAAATTGAATTTATTACTTCTTCTTTGTCTTACAATTTGCAAATGAGTATTATCGAAGAGCTTTTCAGATCCACTTAGAAATCACCGTTCAACTTCTCAGAACTACAAAATGCGAAATTTTAAAAAATATATTCGGTCAGAAACCTCGCAGCAAATCTTTTAGGTGAGATTGCAATCTCCCACTTACTCTCACCAAATCCTCTGTGCACTTCATCCTACCGCATGCATAGATGAGAGAGAGAAAAAGGGAGCGAGGGAAAGAGGGAGATAGGTAAGGATCATCAATCACATGCACACAAAAGAAGGGATATTTAGTCCATAAAAGTCGGACCAAACAAAAAATGAAACGAAAAACAAATGACTGCACTCAGGTTAGGGTATAAAGAACAACTCCGTTTCCGGAATCCTATAAATTTCAATTAACTCTATATTTCGAGGGATTTATATGGATAAATTGGCCCGTAATCCCTATAAATGATTCCTGCTCAGAAAAAAAATTCTAATCCTATTGCCGTTCACTGCCAATTATTTTAGCAATAAAGGAACGTGTTCATTGTACCAAGTTCGACATTTGCCAGTTGTAGATATATTGAGCATGCCACAAAATAGATCGATCCTTCTTTTTCTTGAAGTCAGGGTCGTTAGTCGCCGAGCGGATTCTCTTTTTTAAACTAGCATTCCAAATTTCCGGGTTGAGCCTTATCAAATATTGATATGATAAAAGCGCTCCAACTGTTAACGCAATAAAATTCTCCGTAAAGCCAAACATCACAGCACGAGCAAACAACGAGGCAACGAACTACTGAGATGCAGAAAAGAAAGAGACGAAAAAATGAAAAGTTACTCGCGATGCCAAAAAGCGAACAAGATAAGGCGCGCTAAGTACCCAATAGCGGACCTGTAAATCCGATACCCCTCTCCTCCTCGCAAACAGATTTCATATCACACTTTCACCTTAAGCATCCCCATGACTAATTTCCGATCACAAATCCGAATTCAAGGTCACAAATAAATATGGCTTAGGAATTAAGGCTATTCAGAAACCAATTATCTACGAGTAAGCCCTCATTATGGGAATTTCTTCATTAATTTATCACCACCTTCTGAATAGTCAATTTATTTCCAACAATCCTATACAAGAGAACACAAAATATGGGCTTCCGTTGGATTTTCGCGATCTCAACATCTAATTCATTTGCAAATTCTAATTTTTATCCCAAGAGAGTTTTTCCTGCATTATAAAATAGCCAGCAAGAAGAGTAAACACAATCACAGCGAAAGTTACCAAAAAATAAAGCGACAGATATTTAACTTGCCTAAGCAGTCTATTCAAGCTACACGCTATAAACTATCAACTATAACGACACCAATAAACTATAAGCACTAAAATAAAGCGGCAGACCTTTCGCTTCATCATAGAGCACTGCAAAATCACCAAAGAATGACAAGCAAAATTAAATCAATTCCGATAAAACTATCCAATTATTGGTAAGCGGACAACGGGGAATATTAATTTGCAATTTGAAAAAGAAGTTGCACGAAAAAATAACATCAGTGCATCCTATCTGCACTGTTCTGTGACAGCAAAGCACTTCATCGAGTGAAGCAACATGTCCCTCTACAAATGCACGTGCTTTAATTATTATTTCAATAAGGATTAAAGAGGGTGAAAGGGAAGGGAGAGGGAGGGGAAATACCTTCAAAGAATAACAGCGTAGGGGGGTAATTCTTTCCTCCAAATATAATTCCCTACATGTGGAGGAAAGTACTGCATCATTCCGCTTAATGTGCACCTCAATATTTCGCCCACAACAACAAGTGCAACATTTGTTCGTTGCACTGCCTCATCAGACATGATTTCACTCCCCATTTTCTCCGTAATAAATATACGTCAATTTTTCAACACGTATTATCCTATAACGAAAATTTCATAACCCAAGAAGAAACCCTATCCCCATGGGATGGTCCGACAAGTAGTTGGATCCGATAACCCAAGCAATACTCAATGCACGTTATCCTTCCGTCGAACCAACTAGAATCTGAAGCAACTACTGCATCTCAACGAAATGGAATCTGAAGGTAAACCTGTGGGAGCAACAACTACAGTAGAATTGAGTCGATCAGAAGGCAGCAGAAGGCTGAACGCGATGCACGCACCCGTTGATGTACCCAACCACAAACACGGTCCTGATCGTACATCTGCAACCATAACCATCTCGCCCTTCAGTGCTTTTACACTTTTAAAGCATTTAACGCACAACATTATTTCAATAAAATAATTCGGCCCACTCCATGATGTCAAATTATAGGTATATCCAGGCTGTCATAACTGCAATCCTCCTCCGATCATTTGCACTTTTTCTGGGAAGGGTGAAGTGGAAGTAGGAAGCAAGGCGGTGAGTAATCGATGTAAAATGATATGATCAGAATGCCCAGCGAACTGCGTTATCCAAAATGGAACCACACTGACGACTCCAACAGACAGCAGTTCCCTAAGATTTCGATTGCCTTTCTCTACATTAAACCGCTCCCCTGAGGGAACTGCACAAGCCGAAAGTTGTTACTCGCATTCTCCCATTCTGTAGCTATTCTCTGGCATATCTTCGACGTATTGTTTTCCAATATCACCCTTCGGTCCTGCTTTTATAGCAGACTAGAGATGATTTTTCAATAAAATGCATTTTCTTCCTGCACTAAACGTTAGCGAATGAAATACTGCATGAAACAGGTGTGATTATATGCAGTGAACTCAACAGCTGGAATTATATGCATTTGTTCACTAAAAGAACCACTTTCTTAACGAATTACTCAGCATAATTCAAACTCTGCGGAATTATGGAATCCATAAACTTGAGCTCTTCATAATCAGAAATAACAATGGGAATATCTAAGTTAAAAAAATTGCCAAGAAAATGTTTAGCAAGTATTTTTTTTTTGAACGTCCGGGAAACTTGATTTTTCACAAAGGAATTATATGCGTTAAAAATTACCGATTCATTTGGATGAGTTTTAATCAATAAAGGAGAACGATTAATAACTAAATAACAGAGAAGTTTTACCATGTTTCCGGAAAGATGAATGGATGAAACACAACGAGGTGACCGCTTCAGGAAGAAGCATTTTCTCAGAGAAATCCGGACTTGGAGAATCCTTGCGCGGCGATGGCGGCTCTCTTCCATCAGTACGGGCACTACTTTGTGAAGCTTGATCTCGTCCCTGATCAGATCCTGAAATAGCTCAATTTTTTCCTCTCTACAAATAAAGGCATAAATAGCATAAACACAGAAATAAAGGCTTACAAAACACAAAAATAAAGGCATACAAGAAACAATCACAAATTCATACTTTATCCTCCATCAAAGAGCCACATCTTTTAATCATCTCCTACATTTCCAGACAATTCTGTATATCCTTCGACGATACGAACTATTTGGTTTATTGAGCATATTCCAATTTTATGTTTGAATTTACGCGTTGAATAAAACTGACTGAACTTTTCCGTTTTTCATTTCAATGGATAATAACTGATCATAATATCCTAAACCTTAGAGAGAGCGATATGGAAAATGTTGCCCGCTGAAACGGATCGAAAAATAGAAACTTGTCGAAGGGTATGTCCACTAGTGATGAATGAATGGTGTGGAGAATTTGCGCTGATTTTTTAAACGTATCTCTGAACGTACATTTCGTTGGGACGACTAGCAATAAGCAGTAAAAGCAACGACCTGATTTCAGCAAAGGAAAGGAAAGCACAAAACTGAAAATACGTAAGTGGCTAAATTCACATCTCCATTTGAATCGCACAGCTTTGCAACACATGCATAAATATATCTATTTCTTACAGACAATAATAAGTGCAAAAAACCTTCACTGGCAGGAGAAAATTGTCATGCCCCGAGAGCTTCCAAGTTTTTAGATTGACTACGCAAAGCACAGGAAAACAAATAAAGCGCCGCCGACAAAGAATTTGATAAAAGAATCGACTGGATAGTACTACAAGAAAATAAAAAAACAACGGAACACAGAATTCAACACCGCTAAAGGAAGCATTTAACGAAACCTAACTGAACATCCTAAGATGAGTGGACAAAGAGGATGGTCAAGTCAACAAAGCAACGACGGAATCGATCGACTCCTTCAGGAAACTATGAATAGACAAAAGGAGCATGACTGGATGCTCATCAACAGTCTGTATCTTAGTTACAATGGGCAAATGAAGAGATGACACGATTTTGTATAGTCCATTCCCTCTTTCCCCCACACTTCAAAAACACGAAAACCGATGTCAGCGACTTGTTGTAACAAGTTTTTATTCACTAATCTGTTTTGCAGAACCATCAACTATAAAAAGAATTCATTATATTTTAAGAGTGCACAATATCTCAGGTCTGAGGCTCTCCTATCCCAACTCCAAATCACTTCATCTTATCATACCCATAAGGTATTCCAACCCTAAAGCACCTCATCTTATTCCGCCTCTAGACACGTGAATTCAAGGTTGAATTGAACTTCATGAACACTGAGGAAGAGTTGGGTTTCTACGAGGCTAACCATTGCTTTGCGAGAAATTCGAATCGACCACTGACTGCGCTTTGCTGAGGACTGGACGCCTTTCGCATGACTTCTGACGAGACTCAATGCTCAGGCGCATGAACGATTTTGCTGCGCTCGGTGAACTCACACATCGTGTGTCAGAAGGCTGAAGCAACAAGGGTAAAAAAAAGTGCAATGCAAAGCATAGTAAAGTGTGCTGCGCTCTACCTACTTCCCCACCTCCCCTCCCTCGGCTCTTAACTATGTTTCGTTTATCAAACACATCACATTTTGCGATTATTCATAAATTAATTTTGAAGACCACACAACGACACCTTTATTCCCCCTCATCAGCATTAAAGAAAGCAACTCCAGATGCTTAAAATGGCAACATATCAGTGATGTACGGAAAATATTAAAACTGTAGGTGAAACTAGTCTCTGATATTCAAAATACTATAAGCTGAACTGCACTTCGAATTATACTTCACAAGATAAAAACAACTCCATTTATTACCCACATCTAAATCAACATCAATGTTTTAATTATTTTTCGCGAATGATGGAAAAAATATATCAGCTTAGAATGCTGTTCTATTCACCTTCTCAGATTATTCACTAAAGTAATCATTACATCTATATAATCATATATATATATATATATATATATATATATATATATATAGAATAAAAGCAATAAGCATACAGCAAATGAATCATGCAGCATGCAAAACTATGCAGTAAAAAAAGCAATGTGCTGAAAAACTTGGTGAGTAAGATGAAAAAGCGATGCATACGCAAAAACAAACAAAGCATAAAAAGTGATGGGACGTTCTGCAGCTGTTAAAGCGAATCATTTATAGAACTTGAACCGTTCATAAAAATAGTTGTGTACCAGATATTAACTGTATGGATTTGAAGTGCTAATTGGAACGACACTCGAAATACTCACAACAACAAGAACACTCGACACCTTGTCTAATATAAATCTGCCACTGAGTTGCATATAACATTTTAGAAGTTGTTGATTCTAATCAAATGAATATTGCAACCCACAGATGGAGCCGTCATAAGATCGCCCGATCTCATGCTACTATGATCGCCGCTATAATGGCCATTGATAAACAGGATTTCATGCCGTAAATCGATCGATATATGAGGTAAAATCGACTGTCATTATGAGATCGTTGAAGAAATTTGAAAAAAAAAAATGTTCTCCTTCAATATAATGGAAAATATAGGCGGAAAAAGTTTCATACGAAAATAAGCAAAATGAGAAATGTTATCAAAACAAGACAACACGATCGGGAGATCGTTACCAAATACACATATGTGGCATTGATATCGCCTCTGTAACACTGCAAAAAAACTTTCTTTTGCAATAACTTGATTGCAATTATACTAGCTACCTTGCACAATGTCGTCACCCTTATCCACAAGCTGTACAGAGATCGAGCGAGCGAACACACGACCTCCATTGGTTAGTCGTCGAACCAAATTCGTCATACGTGTCGAATGACTTCTTCTTGCCGCACGCAAACATTTCTCTTCGCATTTCTCGTTATTGCGAGAAACGTCTAAAACCGATGTCGAAGCATGTTCACCACTCACATCACTCAAACAATATTCCATATGTGAACTGCAGCTGGCATCAGCAGCGGCTTCTCTTGATGTCAGACAATTGAGTATGACATCATCAACTTGATCGCACCCAAAACACGTTCCAAGTAATTGCTCGAACTCCAAACATATATCCGACACACCATCAGATGACGTTTTCGTAAGACAATGCGCACCATCCGGCGATCTCAGTCCATCATCACTTTTTGCACTCCCCCGCTTATGAACATAAGGCAGACTTGAATGCTGCCGTCGCACTGGGTGTTTCTCGGACACCTGCTTAGAACTCTTTACAAATCCAGAAGACTCGGCTGTAAAACTGTCGGATACCGCCGGATGAAGTGGTGAGTCATCCTTATTAGTGGATATTACATCCTTTCCCATCTGCCAATTCCCATTGTTTCTTCGGGAAGACGATCCAGGCAATGGCCTAGAATTAGCCGCGTCGCTTTGAATGCGCCGTACGGATACAAGGGAATGCTTGCTGGGTCGGCGTTCTGCCGAAAAACTAGCCGTATGACCAAGTGTGTTTTTCGAATGATGATGTTCACCTCTCTGTAAAACCCATGCTTCACAAACCAAAAAATGCTCACCGCAACACACCTCAACGAGCAAAAATCGACATTCACGTGCGTCCACATTAAAGGTAACCTATCACGAAGATAGAATTTCCAAAGAACACGAAGAGTTAGCGTGGGGAAACAGAGATGGGAACTTCAATCTGATCTCGTGATGCGTTATGCTGAAAAATTGGATACTATTTTTTATGGGCAAAATCTAATACTCCAGCGAAAAATTAGAGCAACTACGTTTAAGGGAAAAATTTTCACAACTGCCTGTTGGATAAATAAAATATTTAACCAAAGAAGAAATCTTGAAAAAACAGAATCGAATTATAACCATCGTTATTCTTCTTTTAAAATTTCACGAGAGTGAAAGCGTATCCACTCGATGGTGCTGACGAATATGTTCAACGGGTGTACTGACCCCTCCTCCACCTTCCCCACGAGACCATAATTGAGCCTTCGAAAATAAAGATATCTACTTCGGGCTTTACTTTGTGGTTCATTCATTGAAAACTCAAGCGACAGGAATTAAAGAAAAACATTAAAAAAAAACAAAGGAAAAAGTAAATGACCAAGCAAAGAAAAAGAAGTTTAGGATAACCTACATACCTTTATCAAGCCTATTCCGTCCAAGTGGAAAAAACCACATCTTCCTGTTTCTCTCTAGTTACCCTTCCTACTTACCTTTTAAAACAAAAAAATTGCCCATTACCCTTCAAAAAAAGCAAATGGGCCTTGAAAAAGTCGCGCCTATAATTTATGAGGTTCAAATATGCTAAACTAGGTGGAAAAATTTCACCTGGAAGCATAAATGCGATAGTTTTAAGTAAATGTGGCGTGCATTTGTACACAGCTAAAAAGTGCATGCACTTATGCGAATTAAACATGCATCAATACCCACTACTCGTCTTTTCTACCTAGAAAAATCACTGCATAAACGACTGCTTTATTTGTGAGGAGGATAATTGTGCGGAACTAATCCTACAGCCAAAAAAATTTGCTTGCAAGATACCCTTTCCACATTTTCAATTCTGACCAGTCCGCATATCTCCCACTCTTCTCTCCCTCCTCCTCTCACGCACTATAGATCATCCATCCCGAAATTAAACTACAAGCCCTCTTTTTATGATTTCTTAATGAAAACATTTAACGGTGAATCAAACATGAACATGCATTCTAAAAAACACTGAAATTAATAAGCTAGAATTCCTCTCACTGCACAGAATAAGTCCTAACATCGGACTGGAGATATACCTTAAATAATATGCAAGTCGAGTGTACCATTCATATATAAACTCTGAATAAGATCCCCTCCGTACCCCTAAAAAAGAACTGAAAAATAGAAAAGAAATACATCGTTAAACACAGTCTCGCTGTTTTGATGAACGAGCACAGATGGGGTCGCTTCACTTCCATATAACTCACAGCTCAACCATGAATAAATCAATGTATACTGTATGATGTCAACCAATGCAAGACCCGATGCCGTCCCTGAAAATCCCAATCATTTCATTAACTTATCACGGTTCATATTAAATTAGTGAATTTCTGCGCATTCGATAAATCGATCGATATAAGTTCCACGCTTGATTCTGATATAATCCATTCAGATGGTATAAATGAGGCAGTAACTCTGCATTCTCTTTAGACAACGTTTCTTTTCTCATCTTAAATTTACACAAAAGCTGCGGCAGAAAATATTACTGGGGATGCTAAAATCGTATCGGTACTAATTTAACGCGAAAACGAAATAAACTATAGATTCCACTCCCTCAAAAACATATAGACGATATCCTGCAATGGATCCTATAGCCTTTCTTTCGTTCTTCTTCTTTCTCCACCGAAATATTAGTGACGTCTGCAAACGCCGTCTATGAAATCAGCCAACCCGTGGTCTCCGTTGGAATGAGAATGATAAATTAAAGCGGAAACGAGGATAGAGAACGGAAACAATACCTATAGCAAGAATGCCATAGGCCGAATTGAGAGCCATCGATGAAATCTGCTCAGGCTGCGAAGCGCTTTTCCATGGAATAAGACAAACAAGCTCAGGCTGTAATAATGCAAATCTTTGCTACAATCGAGTCATATGCATATATCGCAATTGCATAACTTCGAACAAATAGGTACAAGCAAGAGAGATCGCATACATTTATAAAGAACATATCCGTAAGTTTTATGCAAAAAATGGCAACATATGTCTCAATAAAACACATGCTGCCATTTTTTACATAAAGCTTTGGGATTTGTTCTTTATAAATACTGAGAAGTCCAAAACCTCGGAGAATCGAAATGCATTCAAAATCAATACTTTAACGACGTAATTTTTATTTTGCTTTCAAAAAGTTCGACACTAAACTTTCATAATTTCCTCTCTAATAAACTCCCGCAACAACATAGCCGTCTAAACTTCTTCAGGATTTAAATCCCTTGCCCATCCTCCTTCCATAAAGTGACAAATAGTGATTATACAATCCGACGTAGCAACTAATCTGCTTAGCTAAAATCTAACAAATGACGCAAAATCGCATATTTATAATAGAAGTAACATTTGGACGACCACCTGGAATCAGATAGCGAGATATAAAGAAAAAATCTACCGAGGAAGTTGTAACAATGAAAATAAATTCAATTATGCACACAATTTTTCAACTGAACAAATATTCGATCACCTAAAACGAAAACTAATCCTGCTTAAGCCTGCAAAAACTCCAATTCAAACAGTACGTTGACAAAAAAATATATACCTGATATCCAGCAGGTCTCCTGAGTGCACCGCCACGAACTTTAAGAGGTATGAATTGGTCGGTGGTGCTTCCATCGCTAGTGTCCGTGCTATGTGAATCTTGCGATATTGCTTTGCCTTGCCGTCTCAATTCGCGAACGGTTCCCCAATTACCACTTGTCGTCTCCTCTTCTGTGCTCATCACATGAGAAAATCCACCCAAATTCGGCACATTAACAACCTTTAAATTTTATTACTTAAAGAAGTCGACATTAAAAAAATATGATTTGTGTAAAATATATTCAAATTTCATACACTCATTCTACAAACTATTCAAAAATCCATTTAAACCCAATTCAAAATTTTTGATATCACTTAAATACGATTTCCTTGAATTAAACATTTAGAAAATCCTTAATCCCATATTATCAATTTTTCATTCCTCATCAGCGTACGACCTCCAACTAAAACAAAGCCCACTAGATAAAACAACTCTCATCGAAAGAGTCGCATTCAGTTAGCAATTATAACAACTGAAGGAATCAAGTGATGCTTAGATTCGTTTATAAAACTTGTTGTCCTCAATAACAAGTCATAGTGATTTGCTAAGAAACCTAAAATCCCACAGCCTTCAAGTGCAAACGAATGGAATGCCTCATCATTAGCTCCGGTGGTGATACTATCCGTAGCGCAAAAGACGTAACATTTTTGAGGTAGATGATATAAAGGACGTGTTTATGAACACTTCAAAAAAAGCCATGAAATGCATTGGAACCGAGAGCAAAAGTTCCGCCAATACTCATTTTCGAGATTCCCATTCCTACATAAATGATTGGAAGACTATCAACTTATTTAAATAAAAAATTTCCACTTAACAGTGATCTAACTACAGGCCGACATGTACATTCCTCTTTAGAAACGACGAAGAAGAGGGAAGAGCAGAAAAGAAAAGGAAAAGTTAAGTCGAGGGGATGTGAAATGCGACATATCACAAAAACGATTTCCCTCTACGAGAATAACTGAGCAAAAATAAATAAATAAATAAATAAAAACAAACATTTCGATCAATAAAAACGATTAACGAGGCGCCTGCACTAAGCATTGAACTACCTACACCCTTGTTCAACATCCATCATTTAGACAATTCACTATAGCGATATTTCCACTGAAGCCTGTGTCCACGATGCACCACACACTATCATACCCTGGACGCGTCACTGATCATCACAGAATTAATTTATGAAAATAGATCCATAAGGAGAAGTTCGAAACGAAATGCGAATTCAACTTTCAAAAGAGCCACATTTTAGAAATGTAAAAAGTGAGGGCAAATGGTCGTAAGATATTTATATTTCCTACTGAATAATTCAAATAACTTCCGAGAATTTGAAAAAGAAAATCCACATTCTTTGCGTTCCTTCGATGACAGATATGAGGCAAATTTCTCATTTTAATTTGCCTCTTCTGAAAAAATGCGAAAGATAAAACTGTCTGTAAAAAAGCAAGAATTATTCGTAATTTCTATGGATGCATCCAGTCATTCTCTTCAATCAATTATTAAAAAAATAACAGTAACGATCGAGAATCGGAACTAAGGGAATATTTACCGCAATCTCGTTGGCACTTTCGTTTTTGACGAATCTGAAGAGCGTGACCTGCGCCGACTGACTCGCAACCAGAAGCAACCTCGATTCGAGACACAACTCGACCCCGATGATCGCATGAGATACATCGCGACCCTCACTACCACCGCTTCGTTCGAAATGACGTCCAGTTTTCAACTTATAAAGAATTTGAAGATGCTCACCAGACGCTTGCCAAAATTTCAACGATCCGTCTTCATGGCTTAAAAATTGATAACATCATGAAATCGCTGTGAAAACAATTTAAAACAGCAAAGCTCGTGAATAAGCTGCTAAAAGAGCAGAAAATATGACAAAGATTTCTGCAACCTCATTCACTCAGTTAGCCATCATTTTGCACTGAGAACAAACAATACAACATCTCCAGTAAGACACATACATCATATTCATCAAAGCAACCGCTCATGCAAATTTTCTCGAAAAGACTTATTCTTCAGCTCGACTAGTCGAAAACAATCCGATCGGTTCAAAACTCACATATACTTTTAAAACAGGTCGATTTATCCGAAGACTTCTTTAAGTTCATGACTACGGCAGATGAAATGAGGACTGGCTAATTCCATAACTCCGGCTGCATCGGCTCTCATATTCAATTGAAACTATCAGGAGGGCAAACTGTACATGCACAATAACAACTGTGCGGGTGCGCTCTAACAATGGAACGTACCGCAAAAGCAAATTTTCAAAGACCCCTTGAAAATATATCTCCGCGTAAAAATTTGAAACACAACAATAGCGCATAAAAAACCACAGCAGCAAAAAAGATTAGAAAACTACACTAATATGAATAGAAATTATTTATAATAGAAATTTTTTCAGTTACAAATTCGAGAAATTAATTTCCAAAAAATTTGTGTCGGTGTTGCAAAAATTTTTTTTGAGGGTAATATCGCAAATTTCGACGCCTCAAGAAAATTAAAGAGGTAATAAACGATGACATAAAAGCATGATAGTGTCGATTCGACAATCGAATCTTCCTCTACGGAAAGAGTTACAAGTTCGGAGAGACAGACTGTGAAAAGAGATGTGACATTCCAAACGGCTAACACATCGAATTCATAAGTTAAATGGTTATGCATTATTGTGTAGAATAACCAAGGCTGACTAATAAAACTCGCATAAATTCATACCCGCTTAACAAAAGCTCTTGATGACCTGTAGCACATTCTCGACCTGTACCGCCTGTAATCGGCCATGGCTAAAAAATTCACCCTGCGTATATCGTATAAAAAGTTTTCAGTACCATCATAATTCGGGCACCTTCTGTATCACTGAATCAAGAGTGAACAATATCACCACTAATAAGGACCACATTAACATCACCTAGTCAAATTTCTCAAAGATAGCCATGAAATATTGGTTTAAGACTTCCGCCGTCCCCCCCTCCCTCCAAACCACTTAATACTTCTCTCAAATGCTCTTGGCATTCCAAACAACTAATCGTCTCTCTTAACTCGAAAAAAGAGATGAGAATTCAAACTAGCGATAGAATTACATCAAATAATCAATCAGAGAACAATTAAAACCAGGATGATGGGGGTTCATAGAAGAATTCTTTCGAAATTTTAACAAGACGGCTAATAAGGTTCCATTATAGACCAATCAAATAAAGAGAGTCATCTCGTCTTCATCTTTGTGGAAATGATACCTTAGGAAAATTATACTTTAAAATACGCAGTACAACTGTCGATCGACCATTCAACCTCATTCTGTAGGTGACGTCACAAAACATAAAGCAGCTTCGCCGGTGGGAATGTTGAATTTAAGACACCTTTCCACATAATTCTTTCCAAACCACCAATCCACTTGAGATAATCCTTCAAATTCAAATCTCCTCAAATCTCTCCCTTCCCTCCTCCCATCGTCTCCAATAAAACGAATCGATATTTTTACGATAATAAGCACAAGCCGATAGAAATACGCTGTTGTATGAAATTGGTGGTCTCTCTCGCAAAGCGCTGATGAAATGAACGTATATCGAAGTCGAAGAATTCCGTCTTCAATTAAAGATCACAATAAAAAACAAAAGTTTTACCTTATCACTGAAGCCTTGTCGTCGTTGCTTGCAGCCCACCAATGTTAGTGCACCAATCAAATCGATTGGACAATTCGAGAAATACTTAAGGAGTGTGAGTGGCGATTCATGAATATCCATCGGATTTAAATTCTCAAAACACGGATATCTAAATAGTATTACTTATTAATGATATAAATAATGAACGCAAATAACAAAGAGTGTGAATAATATATGTAAATAATAAAAAATAATAAAATAATAATACGAAGCTGACTCTTCATCAAAGTTACTCTATTCATCACTCGAAGTGTTTTGATCTCATCTTCGAAACTATCAATGCAAATACACCAACCATGTGCTCACTTCACTCAAAATTATAGTATTCTAGGCTATGTGTAACCCCCCCCCCCCCGTCCAAGTCCCTTTCCTACTAACATTCATGAAATCAGAAACGCTCAATTCAAGGCCCGAGTCTATTTCTTAGAGGCACACATGGAAATATGCGCATAACATCTGACAGCACTTCCAGCCCCTAAAGGTAGCGATTTCTAAAGGAACAAAGCGAAACTTTCGGCATAGGAACACATTTAATGTATCTTCCTCGAGAAGAAAAAATACGGAAATTCATTACCAAGAGAAGGTAAGGAGGTGGACACTTTATTTTCATGAACATCAGAAAAGTGGCCAACATACCTGGAGAGATAACGACAATAACTAAAGAAAACCAACAGTGTGAACTTTAAAAAAACCTACAGAAGATAGCAGCAAATGAAGAGAGATGCATACCCAGGCGTATTCAAATCAATCACGAGCAGATCGTTTTTGAGCAGAACGGCTACGGCGAACGGATGCTGCGGCAAATTTGAATAGGGAGAGCTGGTGAGTGGCATGAACGCTATCATAGGATGATCCATTTCCAGAACGGTGGCTGACCGAGATGCCCTCATGATGGTCAACGCCGGTAGGACACCTTCATCTTGCGGCACACCTGCAATGGTACTTCTATGCAACTGACAGTAGGTGTTGTCTCTAATCATTTCGAGCCTTCTAGCCTCTCCCTTGTCATATTTTCAAAACATTATATGGAGAGCAGATGAGAAGAGGAAAAAGAGCGGTCACGTTTCAATCTTTTCAACCTACACCACCAATTCTACAAATACCACGGCACCCTTCGAATTCCTCGCCTCTGTATGCATTCCGTCTGGCATCAGATGTGCTGGAACGATACACATCTATCCAAACTGTTCGTCCATATGTATTACTATGAAATCGACAAAAATGATGTTAAGAAAAGCTCGAATAAATACAAGCAACAAAAAGAATACTATCAGCAGATTATTCTCACTTAGCTAGCTCTAAGGAAATAGCTAAAATTCTTTAATTAAACGCGTTAAGCCAATATTATGCCTACTGCATTTTAAACGCATTAATCAAGAAATAAAACAAACAATGAGAAACAGAAACAATAACGACAGAAGAAGTTAAAGTGTTCAAAATTCCTATCAAGAAAATTCGCTCACCTCCACTAAAGATAACCATCTGCTCACCATCGGCCGAATACCTCCAATCCACCTGAAAATTACAAAACTATTTCAAATTCCTCTAAGTACACCATTCATATTGAAAGAAACACAACACCAAATTGTGATGTGATACTAGAACGGTTTTGAAAAAGACATCTAGCCAATTACCATCTCTTCATTCCGCTTTAGGTATCCTAAAAGCTCTTGGCTAAAAGTGACTATTAAAGGAAGCAATATTCAATTATCACATCGATCAAGAGCCCTTAACCTCTGCTCATCCATCTGCGGCAATTCTACTGCTTCATCTAGCTGTTCGCCGACAGCAAAAAATAGCGCAACTAAGATGCGAAGCCTTTGTTTAGCCAAATATATGGAAATATAGTTTGGTGTTTGAACATTCGCAGAAATTTTATGAATAACGTCTTTACCGAAATATTTTCTTGCAAATATCTAAAGCTGAAGGCCATTTAAGTAAAAGACGATAATCAAATTGACGATAAAAGCAAATTTGCCCAGCCGAGACACCATGGAGCAATACCTCTCTCGATATTATCTCCACCACCTATTCTCTCATCCAGCCTAGTTAGTTATAGCGCAAAACAGGAAACATGAGAATGATTCTCAGCTGCGACACTGCTGATGGAATCTCTCTGACGCAGACATCAATGGCATACAAGGATAATAAATGCAAAACAAAACATACAAGAGTGACAAAAAGAGAAGACTCGACCTCACTCCCACCTTCCCTTCCTCCTCTCAACTGATAGAGATACATATGGATGAGATAAAAATGCAAATATATATGCATACAGTTCATTCACTGCATCAAAGATATACGAGTACGCTTGAAATGCTCATCTCGGATAGAAGTGATTGTTGCTATCGCAATGATATCTTGCTTAGATCATAGAAAATCCTTGCAATTTTAAATAAAAGGCAAAAAGAAGAAACCTGTGTAATGGGTCTACATTTCTGGCCATGAGGCATAAGCTTATGGACGCATTCGCCTGGCTTCTTCACATTCCATATAACCAACGATCCATCCGCGCAGCCGCATATAAATTGCCTTCCATCATGATGCCATGCAAGTGAACGTGCCGCACATTCCAAAGAATACCTTTCCACCTCGAATATACAAATCCAATTCCACAATATTGTTCGCTTATTTCTTCTTGTCACCTTTTCCCAGCCCACCCCTCCTTCCCCCTCCCTCCTCCCTTAAACGATGAGCATCGCAGTGGCTGCGCCGATAATGTTGACTAATCCAATGACCAGTTTTTATATTTTGGTGAGAATTTATAACAGATCTTACAAATAAAAATGTTAGTTTAAAAAAACTATTCACTTAATAATTCGACGTCTAACTATGAAAACAAGATAGGGAACAGAAACCACTCCAACTGAACTACAATAATAGGACTCCCTTATTTCGACTTCAGCTTCAACTCCAACTCTTGGCGTACTAGAAGCAAACAACTACTTCAGTTCCATTCAGTCCTAACAACTCACTACTAACCTCCCTATTAAATTAAAGTGAAATATCTCTAATAATTTCCTTGAAAACGCACCATTTTCTCACTTTTCGATATATTTTTTCATACTATATGAGTGTCATAAACGAAAACAACACATAGAAACGATATCGCAAAAATGAAATTAACATTCCCTCGCAAAGAGTATTTCATTTCAACGATACTCTTTGGTTCAACTGGCCATACCAACACATCCATACAGAAAGCATTTTTCTTAGAAAAAGCCCATGAGGTATGTTTCTTCTGAATGAAATGAGCAATAAGAAAACTTACTTCTTTGGTAGAGAGATTCCATAAAACGACAATTCCCTTATCGAAGAGGATCAAAATTTTCGATGCATCGATCGGACACGTTAGAATAGATTTCACGGCACCTGGATGCGTACGACAACTTCTGCAATCAAGACAAAACGAGATAAACGAGCGCCCCTTAAGTAATAAAACAAAACATTACAAAGAAATGAAAGTGCTCTTTAACAATGAAGCAATTCTCCTTTGCATTCCTCTTCATAAAAAAACTACAAATAAAGAAGATGGGAAAAAATATAACCGATAAAGCGATGCAAACTTCCCACAAACAAAATTTGACCGATCATGTCACGCCAAAAAATTTCAGCTCAACTGCACAACGAGAAATCCCCGAATGGCCACTTTACAGAACCGCTTTTACCACCCTCCCTTCCCACCCTCTCAACCTCTATTTCATATCTAAGAAATCTGTTCACTTCCCATCAGCAGACAAAAGCCTCGAGTACACATAATCGTCTATTCTATTGAAAGCTGCTTTCAGTTGAAGCGATCGTTCGTTTCAGCACTTGCACGTCACTCTCTCGAATCGGGAAATTCATTTCCGCTTCTAGCACCCAGTCAGAAGCATAAAAAGTTCCCAATGCATAATAAAACTTGAAATGCAATCCGGCCTATATTTGAAAGAAAACGGAGCATTCAGAAATACTGAGCAAAGAAAACTTGCCCATACTATCAGCAAAGTGGCAATCTACAAACATAAACGTTGATATGTGAGTCATCATAACTCAAAAATGAGCAAATAAATAAACGAAAACAGAAAATTCAGCACTTCCATCCAAACATATAATCGTCTTTTCATTCCCACTCTTTCCCCCCACTTCTGTCTATTTCTAATGTTAGATTACCGTCCACTCATCTCAGTAGCACCTCTCAAAACTTACGCCCACAATCGGCATACTCTTGTCGTCATCGAACAAACAAAATTACATTCTCTAGAAAGCGCTGACAACCACTTCGCTCACCGAAAACAACCAACTCGAACCTATGAAGCAATCGAGGCATATGAAGCCCCAACTGCGCGAAACAAAGAGGTGTCACACAAGCAAATGGTGCACCGAGTGCCCATCATTGCAACTGGAGTGCAACATAGGTCAACGGTGAATCGCGAGATGGCACATCAGCTCGCGCACGACGACGGTGGGTGATGGGTGGAGATCGAGCAAAATGCCTTGCCGTTAGAAGGAATTTCTCCTATTCTGCTCATCTTCACTGTTTGTTCGTGAGTCTTTTGAGGTCAACTAGTCCTTCTTGTTGGTCTCCTTATTAGGCAGTCAACATATATGCCATTCTATACGAGATCAAAAAGTTTTCCATTGCAGCGGAAAATAAATTAGATCCTAAGGTCTCCCCTATTCCCCTTCTCCTCTCATCTAATTCGAAACATTTCTTCAACGAAATACACTAACACCTTCCCGAGATAATACTCCTCGATAGAACTATCGAAAAGTTATATGAAAAACTCACAGATCGATTGCTTTGTTCCAATTAATAACATATGTGGAAAGAGTGAACGTCGCCACACTCACGAAATACACGTTACCGCGTTCAGTGCCCACATGCAGCCATTTGCTTTGGAATGGAAGACTTATAGATGTCACTTGCTCCTTGTTCAGCTGTATACTATGCACTATCTCGGGCACCTGAAATCTCCGTATTCTACCGGCAGATATCAATGTGAAGACGATATTCGGAATGGAGCGATAGACAGGTAAGGTCTCTTGTTGTGAAAACAGAACCCTCAAAAAGAACACAGTGAGCATCCAAATGGAATAATAAAATAAAAGGTGTTTTAAAAAAATTCCAACCCTTAACGGTCAAAGTTTTTTTTAGTGCAAGCCGTAGATCGAGAACACTTCGACAGTGATCCTATAATAATCCCTGTTTGAAGCCGCGGTAATGACACCGTTGAATAATCTACATATATCAGAACAGCCGCATCACTTACCTATTGAGACAGCACTTAGAAAAAGAACGATAAGAAGAAGTAGAGGACTGATTAATTAGCAGAAATTAATCCGCCAATTCCCTATACTAGGATATCCCTTCGTGATGAAGGTGGGGAAAATTTCTTGTGAAGACGCGAGGTCTCCTCCAACTGCATCATCCTAAAACGTCTCCTCACAAAGTATAGACCTTCATCACAGAACTAAGAAAAACCATTTTTCTATTTTTTAATTTCCATTTACCTCCAAAGCAAATTTATTATGCGGATCGTACAAATATTTCCTCAAATCTATAAAACCATAAAATAAATTTATAACTCAACAGAAGAGAGATATACAGAATATGGAGTAAAATCGTCCGACGATCGAAGAATGGCAATCGCCAAAAATATCGAACATATTGGAGGGACTTTCCCCTTGCATGCACCCTTTTCTTTCGTTTCTCGACTACCTCTATTCTCATTTCTCTAAAAACTGACCGAATTTTTTGGCAAATGGTAACCACTTCTAGCTTTTCCTGCTTTACCAATACCATTATAATTATACAAAAAGCAGTAATGCGAAAGCGCTCGATTACGAGGCCTCTCTTACTGCATAGACGAGAAGCATTTTCTCATCATTCTCAAAGAGAAAACTTCCGTAATTAAAAATCCGGAAATGTGCCCACCTTCACATTTATTCCTCTCGGGAATGATCACGAGTCTTTCGATGTGACTTTTTTAATGAATCACCGATCAATGAATTATCGATCAAGAAGGACATCCAATACTGAACTGTTTCGCTCCAACATTCTCGAACCTCTTCATCCCCTAACTTCTTCACAGCAACAGATGGTGATATCATTCAATCATAACCCTCCCCCCTCCCCACCGCAACAAATCTCATTCAATCAGAAACATATTTTACGTAATAACACATTTTAAAGAGTTTTTTTGGGGGCAGATTACACACCTCTCCTCCCAAATACGTATAATTAGCATTCATTAAACGAAAAGACCGCCAATAAAATACGAACCTTCTGACGGAAATTCCACAGGTGTACCATGTCATCACGACAAGCAGTCACAAGTGCACCCTGAAATTGAGAAGTTCTCCTTTAGAAGATTTGACGATCCGATCCCCTTCTTCCCATCGAATATAACTTCCATTCTCAATTAAATATCACGTTTGAATTTCTCATGAATTAATGTTTATTTCAATGGGAAATCCCTCCGAATCCACAATTGAATGCACAAGCGTCATCGAATGTTAACAGAAAAGCCACACTAACTAATGCCCTATGAGGGCAACATTACTAAGCCGTTGATCGATAAGAATTGCCAAAATAGCCGTTTCTCAGTCGCAATTTCTCACTCCACTGCTCCTCTCCGTGAAGAAAATCCTCCCAACGGTGTTAAAACTCTTCAAAATAAAATAAGCAAAATGAAAATGGCATAATAATCCCACATAATTCCTTATGTGTTTCATACAAACTTCTACAAATAAAATTTCCTCTTAAAGCATTCATGAGAAGCATTAATTTCTTGCGAAAATCCATAAAATTACATCCAGAAGGTCTTTGAAAAGTGCAATTTTTTATCGAGCCAGTTCCAATAATTCGAATTAATAGTCCACCGTATATCGCCTTCTCTCCCATTCCCCTCCCCTCCCCTTCCTCGCCTCTAAGCACTCAATTTAATCCCCTCCCCTCCCCTTCCCCACCTCTAAACACTCAATTTAATCCCCTCCCCTCCCCTTCCCCACCTCTAAGCACTCAATTCAAATATATTTTAAATTAATTCCGAATTCAAGCTAATTCTAATCAGAAGTTCCGATTCATATCCATCTGTCTCAACCAGAAAAGGACAACAGTTACTTCAAAAACACTTTTCACCTTGCATCTCTGAAAAGAAATCCTACTCAACTTTAATTTATATGCAAAGCATCGATGAGACAAACGATGTGGACACCTGCCCTTACCTAATGAATATTAATGAAATAAAAAATGCTTCTGATAGTCATGGTGACGACTGAGAATCTCATCAACAAACTTCGCTGAAAAAAGCACTTATGTGCAGCAATTATGATAAAGATATACTGATATACTGATATGATATTGATAAGATATACTGATACGCTGATAAGATACTGATAAGATATCCTTAAAATTCCGAGTTCATATAAAATATTTCAACTAATTGCAAATTTACATCGAAAAAGGCAGCCACTTCCCTGGATAGGCGCAGATCGAATGAAAAAGCAGCCACTTTCCCGGATAGGCGGGATCGAGTGAAATGTGGAAGGGAACAACAAAGAACATTTCGTAATTCGGTGATAAAGTGCTTGCAGAAAATACCTCCTAAGTTTTCCTTTAAAAAATACCAAAATAAAATAGAGGAATTTTGGCTCGACGAGTATATTTCTGCCGCTTTTGCCGCCATCGACTTCACTTCACAACATCTATAGGAATAAAATATTCAAAGTGCCCATCTCAACAATAACGCAAATTAAAACAAACACCTAAGAGCGCCTTTGAATATCAAAGAAATATCATTTTCCTTCTCACGGAATGTTTCGATGCTCTAGCGTGATGTTTTAAATAATCAATGATAAGACCTCTTTAGATAACAAGCTCACATGGACCATAAAATATGTACCTCATTGATTAGAAATTGTATATGTAGAACGGCGGCATCGGATGGATGCTTCAACGTATAATCCACGCCAATATCACCAAGTATGCGAACGGTACCATGACCCGATCCGATAGCTAAGAGTCTCTGCACGCAGTCATATGCTATACATCGTGGATCATCCGGGAAACCATGCCGTACTATCTATAAAATATCAAACATTATCACTGCTCTCTATTAACCTCTAATCTCTCTCAACAGACAACGAACCTAAAACTGAAAAATATTTCCAGAAAAGTGATATTCGTAAAATGTGAAAAGTGATGACGCTTTGAAAATTCGATCAGTCGATTTGATTCAATTCAAAAGTTTCCGCACAACTACCGATCGTTGAAATTCTCTCAGTTCACTCCCATAAGTCGAAAAGACCAATCGATAAAAGTGATATATCGAAATTTATAGAGGTTTGCCGAAACGTGAGAATGTGCACAATCATTTACAAGCTTTTTTTTCATACCTTAAAATGCCATTTTAGTGTGTTAAACAACTGCCGCATAGAAATATTTCAACGAAAGAAAAAGGAAAAGAGAGCGGAAACAATGACCTCTCCACTTTTTTTTTGGTGGAACGAGAGTATGGAGGGCATATTTTCCGCCCGATGTCTTGTCTTTTTTCATCTATCTACGTGAATCCGGAATATCGGAAGAGAAAGTTGCAGGAATCTCAGCCTTCTTGATGAAATTCCACAAATCTATCCTCCCCACAATGTGCTAAATTTTCAAGGATCATTCCCTTCTATAACAAAATTAAGCAACTTCACTAAGTAATGATGATCCTGATCAAAGCAAAAAAAAAAGAATGGAAAAAGATCCTGAAAAAAAAAAAAAACGACGGCAAATAACATCGCTAGAATAAACATCACGATGAAGTGATCGCTAAAGATACTAGAAGAACTCGGCTTACCTGTGTTAGACATACATGCTCAGGTGAGACTTTTTCATCGAGCTCGAGCTCAACATGTCCATGTATACTACGAAAGCCATCAAGCGCTGAGGCGAGTTTCTTCTTTGCTCGATCCATTTTACGTCCCGATTTGCCGTTATAAAAATGCTCTCTTATGCGAAAGAAGTCTTCTATACGAGACAAATAGTCTATACATGAATATAGCCATTAATCGTCGTTTCTCTTCCACTTTACTTTTTGCCCACTTTGAGGTCTCTTCGTTTCCGAAATAAATTCAACGTTTCCGCCCGAAAAACGATATATCATTCCATCATAACACCTGAAAATTTTATATTTTACATATAAAAAATATTAAAAAAATTATAAACGAATGAGTGAAATTTCAATAATTTAATGCTTACTCTTACTCAAATGCTCAACTGAGGGCAACGAGGAAAAGCGAAATGGAAAGCAAAGATGGCTGAAACGAAGCAGATGGTCGATCGCAAAACATCTGCATGCAAGCCATTGAATTGTCTCTCGTCGTGTATAGTGACACCCTATGAGCGTCAAGCTCATTGCACATTCTTTGCTGACTATGCCAACAATATATATATATATATATGTACATATATATTAGCACGACACAACTCTACTGTCTCATTCAATAATTCCATTGTATACTATCAGATTTGTACAATACAAGGCGTCGAGGAAAGTTCAGCTATGAGATTTCTGGCTGATAATATTTTTGTGGATGAGGGAATCTAACTTGAATGGGAGTGAATTTTTATTCGAGAGAAGAACAAAGTAATGCTATAATTTTCAAGAAAATATATAAAAAATGAGAAATTCCGCTAAAATATACTTCACTCATTGCTAAATATTCATTTTGTTCTCAAAGACGACTGAAATTCGAGGAAATTGACGGTTATTTCGAGGAAAAATGCATCACGTAAATGTGCTATCGACTGCTTGTTCCAATAAAAAACGCCTTATATGTTTGCATAGGTGAATTGCTTCCACTAGGTGAACACACTGTGTTTACTCAACTGAGCTGATGCCGATAGGACGAAGTATGAAAACTTCTACTGTCATACCTTTTGCCGTCATCTTATCCACTTCATAGAGGTCTATGAAATAACCTGCTGTAGAAATCAATTACTTCATATTTTGGAACGTTGCAAAGAGAAGGTGGGAGAGAAGAAAGGACGGAAGGAGATGGGAACGAAGGCAATTTTGTGGCTCGCTTTTACCACCTGAAATTCTTCACGAAAGGGGATCCCTCGAGAATTCTACAGCATAAAAATGAGCCACAAAATTCTTTTTCCGGATCGAACGACACTGTCTGGGAATGTGTATTTATTCCTATAGGTAAACACGTCGACTTCAAGCCACCTTTAATTGTTTTAGGACTCCCCTCCCCTCCTCTCCCCCAACCAACTAATCCCACTTGGAATCAATTTCTAGAGGTTGTCTGGATTCATAAGTGAACGGCAAAAAAACGCGTAATATGCGCCAGCAGCACCAAAAAAATTATATCACACGTGCGTCATATGCAAAGCAGTGTGTTTATCCCTCAAATATTTAAGAAAAATGCTCATATTAATAATATTTTATTCGAATTTCTTATACAAATATTTTTCAAGAAAGCCTCCAAGAATTTAAACTCAAATTGGGAAAAAGTTACGTTATACAGTTTAAAATGAAAAGAAAAATACGTTTCAACTATGTAAACCCTTCCTGCTGATGTCAAGATTGGATTCTCACATGCCGAATACATATCATCATCATGTGCTCAAAAATCTATCTTCATTAACGAAGACGGTATGCTACCCACCTTAATTAACGAGGATGGTATGCCACCTACCCTAATTAACGAAGATGTATGCTACCTACCTTAATTAACGAAGATGTATGCTACCTATCTTAATTAACGAGAAAAGTAGTCGAGATTGAATGACAGAGCTAAATAGCGAATCAAAAATATCTCTAAAATCAGTGTCATCTGAATGACGGAGAACTAAATTCTCAGTGGATAATTAAACGAATTCAAGTTAATCGACGTAAAATTATTGTAATGTATGAAGATATATACTCATTTTAATCAACAATGGATGCGAATCGAACGCTCGAAATGAATGGGCAATTTTCTGTTATCTATTTTCAAAAAGCAGCCCCAACTTAAAACTTCCATTGTTCAATTATTTCGATAAGGAATTACCTGAGAGATTAACGTTTAACGGCCACATAGAGATTAATTATTTCGAGGTTAATTAGCTTCCTTTTCGTCGAATAATTACGGGTTATAGGCTAATTATAGTTATTTCTATGGGTTAATCAGTGATATCATCAGTCAGAAATAAGCTAAAAGAGAGACGAGATCGACAAGCAGATTGGAATAAAACTTTGGAATATGATATCCTGAAAAAAACTAATGCTATCCTGGATGAAAGATAAAATATGATTGATGCAACGAATCGTTTATGCTTTCAACTTTTCGATTGTCTCATTTTGCGCTATTCCAATAGTCCAATCGTGGGAAAGTTAAGAATTTCCTTTAAAACGAAAAGATCTAAGCGATTAAGCATTTCTATGAAACTTCTATAGGAAATATCGCAAAATAGAAGAACTATCCCGTAATTTACCACATATAATTTAATATAAAATTCAAAGGATAAGTAAATAAAACTTAAGAAATACAAGAAAAAGAAGTTTTATCAAATGTAATATTGATTGAGCGGATGCGAACGGCAAGATGAAGCGCAACGTCAATAATACTCTTCCACTTGAGTGAAGTGACGATGTCCCCCTCTCTCTATGAAAATACTTCCCACTTAACGCTATTTAAATTTGCAACGAAAATTAAATGCTAAATACGTCGTTCATAGAAAAAAACCTCTAAGTGGGCTTCAGCCTAATAGAAAGCAATACAAATGCAATACCCTTTCAACTTGCTCCTTTTTCTCCTTGTAAAATTGTCGTGTTCGCTTCTTTTATGTCAACGCACCTCACTGCACCCTTCTACACCAATAATTTAGTGCGCCCTTTGCTGAGCGTGTGGAAAACGCTCAATAAAAGTGCTCTATAGGAATGAACATGGTGCTGTCAGATATTGGTGACTGCGAAATAATTATAGCAGGTATATGATGGAATAGTAATCAATATAAAGAAATATTTCATTATATTCTAATATACGAAATAGGACAACAGATAACGTGAGGTACTCGTTCCGCATCGCGCCCCCTCCCTCTCGACTATACAAGAAATTTGGAAAAGGAAACTCTATTCCTGCAAATATTTTCAATCTGCCTTTCTGACGCAATGTTAACCCCTTCAACATAAAAGAAAGTCGGAAATTTCCACACATGAATATGAAGATAGTTTAAGGCTTATAAGCTGCTTTCTCCTCGTCCAGCAATCGATTAGAAATCAAATTCCGGCAGTTCCAATGAAGCCCTAATCGAGAAAATGAAAAAAAGCAAATATTTCTAAAATTTAAATTTTCCATTAAAAATTCCTTTTCCTCTCTAAAATATTTTTCAACCCTTCTACCCCCTAAATCTTTCACGACCAATACCTTTCCAACTCAATTCGAAACCTTTCTTATGCTCATGACCGTGAAGTCAACAACTCAATAATACTTCAATTATCCTAATAAAGGCACTAAAAAAATTGCGTTAATGTTTAATTCTATAATTTATGCAGCAATGGCCTATGTTCACAAATCTCTAATAACACAGAAAATGCAATTTGCGCTTTTCAACTAAACAAAACACAACTGGCTGCGCATACAAGCACATTTAATTCGGTTGGAAAATTAAACCTTTGAGTGTGCAACTATGGGCCTCCATCAATTAACATATATATATATATATATATATATATAATGTTAATTGATCGAGGCCCATGTAGTATATATATATATATATATATATATATATATATATATATATATATATATATATATATATATATATATATATACTACAAATCTAAACTGCGATCAAATTTGCAACTCCGGCACTAAAAAAAGGATTACGTTTCGAAGTTAGATGTTACCCACCCGCAAGCTACTTGTTTTCAATTCAGACCAATTTGCTCAAAACATCATTCGTTCCTCAAAAAATTTTCTATGGCATACCAAAAAATTCCGATAATATTTCTGGAAGTCTGATTACCAACACTTTTCCAGCATCTCAATTTTGTGGGCTATCTTCTACGAACAAATTGAATCTGGTGAAATTAGCTAACATTGTAGGTGAAAGAATGCAGCTGTAGCGCTTAAAGAACTCGTCTCTAGCATAATGCAAAATGTGGCCCTAAAAATAGAGGAGAATTTCATAAAGAAACTGAAATTACCATTGCTTTCTAAGCAAAAAAAAAGACTTTACGACTGCCTCTTTCCCCATTTTTCCTTCATTTAGCCCAAATAGTTTCCCTCACTGCAAACCTAAAACGAAAATCGATAAGTACGGTTGAATACCATACAAATATTTGCAATCATTCAACAAAAGCAGCTCTCACCGCATATATCTTTGAAGAAAATTTAACAAATAATGAATAATAGAGATATTGAACTTACTTATTGCCAGCTGAACATGCAAATGACCCAACGGTTCAAAAATGAAAATTTCACAAGTCTGACCACTGTGAATCTTAGATAAGTGAATTTAGTTAATATAACAGTTGTACGCTACTGAGCATGGCAACGATCAGACCGTTATCGTAGAAGCAAGCAGACATAAATAGAAAGGTAAATTATGAACAAGCAGTTAGTTTATCGCATACTTCTCATGCAAACAACCATCAATCACGAATTACGAGTGGAGAAGCACAGTATAAGCGTTTTGCAAGTCCGCTGATCAAATCATTACATCTCATAAACTAACGACAAATAATAAAACAAGTAAAATAACGCATTCAGATTTAGTTAGTCCAAAACACAAACCGACACATATCAGCGCCCTATAAATTCCCATCCTTTTTGAATTTGATGAATAAGCTTGATAGTCCACATAGACGGTCGGCCACGGTGAAATATGAATTCTAGTCCTATGTTTTCTTCCTTAAAACTTTTAAAGACAGGAGCCCCGTTTTGTCCGTTCGCGCTCTCCTGTCCGTTAAATAGTTTCAACTCAAAACAATCGGAGCAATAATCCTGAAAATTAGCAAATATAATGCACAAAAAAGAGATGATTTACATATTCCAATAATTATTCCAACATATTTCAATAATTTAAAGAAAAGCACATATCGTGCTATTTTGATGGGCTCCTTCAAATCTATTTTGGTTCTTAATTTTATAGGATTGCTTGATTTATTTAAATTGATGCCAAAAACGACTTCAATGATTTATTATCTATATTTCATCACGGCATCTCTTCCAGCCGCATTTTCCATATTAAATTCAGTCATACTGAAATTACCTTTACAATTTATTACTATATATTTTGCGTTTCCAATAAAACTCTCTTAGAATGATGTAGTATCGCATAAAAATGAGTTTTCCATCTACCGATAGATCCACTCAATAACTGATTATACAAGGCATTGTAACTCAACAGAAAGAATTAGATTTATAAACACTGAACACCCTCCTCCCTCCTCTATTCTCCTCCTATCCCCACAAATTCTAAAATTCATGCTTGATGTAATTAGCGGCTGTGAACTGATGCAAACCTACGTAAAACGAGTAATTCAATGAAATTATTGGGCAAACTTTGCTAAATTTTTTCTTCAGCGAATAAATGTAAACTTCTGGTACCTCCCTCTCCCGACTGAAGAAAAGAAATTTTATTTTTGAGGTTTCCTAAAGTTCCTCGAAAATTCGATGCAATTATGATTTAAAAGGATTATGACGTCCATCACGAAATGGCTCAATCTTCGACTCATATACCCACAACTTAAGATAGGATTAAGTGCAAAGGGCAAACGTATGGAAATAAAAACTATGAGAGAATTCGCAGTGAATATTACGCAAAACTTAGAAATATTTCCTCTCCAACCTATTGCGCACATCGGCAATTAATGACGGCCCTCTAAGTGTGGAGTGGAGGAAATCGTTATGCAAATAATGCGCTCCCAAAAGATCATCGGAAAAGATTATGAGAATCTGACAAAGAAAAATGTAATATAAATATGCAGGAAAAAAAGAGAGACCAACAGTGCTGTATAGATATAGATTAAAAACCTTTGGGTCCACCTATATTCTGCCACAGCTACAAAAAAATAATATTGATAAAACGACTTTATACAACTTTACTTTAATAAGGCCGAAGAGGTAAAACTGGCTTACTTACTAGCAATACCGTCCATATTACCCCTCAAGTTACCCTCATTCTGGTTCCGTATAATGCATTGCCGTCTCCACTACAAAATGGATTAAACAGCTATGTTAAAATTTCATCAATTTCCCCGCCTTGTGGGACCAACATAAAGCGTTCACTATTGTATACTGAAATATCAATTTTACTCAAAAGCAAAGAATCATGCTTAACTATGAAATCAACTACGACACGAGATGAGACGACATTCAACTATGCGATACATTGAGGTATATCACTAGCTCTATATGCCATGAACAAGAGGAAATTATCGATATTGAAATGTACGTCAGCAAACCGATTAAACCTACGCATTAGCAACTCTTGAAGCCTGCTTATGAGTCTAAAATACTTGCTGCAGCACATGTCTCCCTTCGAGAAAATCGTTTATAATTTCTCCGGCAGCTATCATTAATATTTGCACTGTTACTAAAATGATGATGTGCTGAACAAACGAGAAATTAGCGCATTAATTTATGCAAATAGCAAAGTAAAATGAGGCAGAAACTAAAATATTATTCCAATGGAAATGATGCATTCTTAAATTGTAACAGAAAATTTCCCTTTTAAAATAACAATGCGAATATTTTATTATTCCACTTCCGTTAGTTCAATTCCAGATTTTCGTCAATGTTGCTGCCCATTGCCTACGCACCATTATCGACTGAGCGATTACTACCTATGAGCGATGACACAACTCTCAGTTGACTTCGCTCAACAGTCGAACACTGACGAATAGATAGATATTTGCACTTTAGTAGGAAATTCCTCTATAAGTAAATAAGATTTCGATATAATTATCTTTTTTTTTCACGCTGACATTTAAAATAAATGAATTATTTTAGGAATTCTTAAGTATTCCTTTTTTTCTTCAATATTTCTATAAAAACTCTCCTCCATTGCAAAAGCATTTACTCATAAATCGCATATTTAAAGTGAAGAGGTGAGAAGAAAATCGTTGTAAAAAAAAGTTCACTTGGAAACTTCTTTTGAATTAATGATTATTCAGTTTCCTCTATAGCATAAAAAATCACTTCACATTTGTCTTCTTCATTTCATTTCCCTATTTAATCGACCGAAAAATAAAGCACCACTAAATGTGCGCTATTCTTCGACCATTAACGCTTTCTTCTTTAGGTCAGTTGATTAATCTTTATGAGAAAATCGAGAATCTAAACGTAAATTTAGTCGACAAATCGATCTTACTGAAAAATAAATCACTAAACAGTATTTTGTCCGTTGATTCTTAAAAATGATTTTCTCTAATTATTATGTTGTGTTTATCTCACTAAGCTCTAATTTGAAAAACGAACAAACTACGCGAATATTTCGTAGAACTTCCCAAATGAATATTAATAAATGATTTCCGACCAATATCCTCAGAAAAACTCCACCCCGTAACTCGTAATATTAGTTCCGGTTAACTCATTACATTAAAGCATATCAATTCCTGTACTGATTGTACGCATCTTTAACAGTGATGATGCAATTATAATCGCAACACTAAACGCTACGTAATCTTGTCGAAAAAAATAAAAATATATATTACCAACCTGTATAGGTAAGTAATAAATATTTTTAATCCAGCGATCATATATATGTATGGTAAGGCTCCCGATCGCGAATTACCGGAGATGAAATCACGATGACCAGAGATATGATGAAATTACAACAAATAAATTTTATGAGCTGCACCAGACTCTTTGAATGGAACGAGAGAATTCACTGAGATTATCTTTAACGTCCAAATAGATAGAGCGATCTCCGAAAAAAAAATGCAATAAAGAAGGTTCTTTGATGAACTATTTCAACAAATCCAACATTACCCTCAAACATAATATGAACAAAGTTGATAGAATTCCAAGAAGTGAAAGCGAGATGGCGGTTACAATCTCCTATGATACAGTAGAAAAAATTTACCGTTGGGAATTTTATTGCGAAAGTTTTGAACTTGTTCTACAACAATATGACCAATACATAAAGAATCAATTATACAGTCTATAATTATGAAATAAATCAGTCGTTGGTATAATCACTTCCATTTTATAAATGATGATTAAAGATCGCTCTCACATTCAGCAATATTTATACGATAGATACGCCATCTCGCTCGCTCACAATTCTCAATTAAATTCATCAAATGGTAATATTCCAATAAATTATTATCGACGATTCAACTAGATATAAAAACCATCCCAAGACAAATCGAGGATCAAATCCATATTTTGTGCCTGCGATGCTCATCGCAAACGCGTGTGAGATCAAGACTAAACCACATACCTGCATGCACCTGAGTCCATATTGACCACGTCGTCAGTTGGCTGGAGGGGAGGGATTTTGCATTGTACCAGAGAAAATCTCCCTCTGACACCGTCGAAACCACGTAAATCACTTCTCGTCATTTAATGGATGAATTTCTCTTCCGTTTTATGACATTAAATTTATTAACTTGACATCTTATTTATGTTGGAAAGGCAATCAAAGCATTATTTCTTTCGAACCCATATAGCTAGGAAACTGCTGCTGAATTTGTAGGGAAATATTGGTAATTAAAGTGAAAAAAACACGGATGAACGTTCAATTTCCGAAAAAACAAAAACAAAACAAAACAAAGATAACCTGAAATTGGATGTGAGGAATTCTTTTGATTTTAGAAGTATGAAGAAAATTCAAAAAACATAAATGGGCGAGAAATTTCGATCTTTGAAGAGAAATTATTATCGTATATGGCAGCACTTGCTTACTGACAGATAAGGAATCGAACAAAACGCCTAAATAATATGCGCATTTTGCTTTTTAAAGAAATGGGGATAAACGTTTTCATTGTGTAAACTTTCATTTTAGATGGTGCTCCCTTCTTTTCCTTCTGCTCTCATACAAACACATTTCCTGGATGGTGATCGATGAAGGGGAGAAAGGGAGAGAAAGAAGGAAAGAGGGAGCATGGGAGAAAAAAAGAAAAAAGGAACAAAGATACTTCATGCGCACTAAACACCATCAGCCGCCTTCCTCGACTTAGATGTTGGATTATCTGAGCTTAAACCAACATCAACATGAATAAAATAAGATCTGCTTAAGCAGAAAATCAGTTCAAATTCTTCTCAACAGAAATAAGAATACTGTCGCTATATAACGGACACGCTGAAAATTCTCATTTACGCACCTCATAGAGCAAAATCGCACTCACACAATTAATTCATTGCAGAATTCTTTCGTTTATTGAATGGATGATTTCCAAATATGGTAAAACCTCATACAAAGATCCCAGGTAATTCCAGAGCTAACATCCTCCTACTTTATGATGGAATCTCCCTCTTCTCAAATGAATTCACTTCTCTCCAGCCCGATACTTAAGGAAAACTCTAGTTTTCGTGATAAATAGATGTGAAACTCTAAACGATTGCAGTACACATGATCGAACAAAAAAAAGTTGATAAATCAATCCTTCTGAAAATCCTCGAAAACTTATAATCATCGGAAGTTCTAACAGAGAGAATTCCACCAAAGAAATTCATTCAACCTGAAGGGGGATGATAAACGCAACGAAAGAATGGCGCTGAATCAAGTGGCGATCATTTCAACTGCGGTGAATAAAGGAGAAAAATGAACCCATTGATGGAGGCCGCGTCAGCGAAATACTTCAACAGCTGAGGTTACGCATTGTGCAGCTGAGCCAATGCTTATAACAGAATATTAAAGTGAAACGAACAACGGAAATGTTTCGAAAATCATTTTCAAATTGGTATCAGTAATCCAGCAACATAATAACACTAACATTAATAAAACCTTAGGCGGCTCAGCTTGCCCCTGCATATAGATTTACTGTGAGAGGGTTATTTTCGGGTTTATAACGGAAGACTGAGTAGATGGGAAAAGAACTGCTTAGGTGGAATACGCTGCTGTCAGTAATTAGGGCAATAAAGATTTTAGTTAAAGAAGGACGCAAATATCGGAAGTACGGGTACATCGCTGCCATTAAACTGCCGTTTATATTTTCTGGTGTTTCAAATGAATAATAACTACTTTATATTGCACGCATAACCGCTAATAAAGATTCATTTTTACACGCATTATAACAATAGAATTCCATCTACGAGGATGCGTCCAGTGCCTAATTGTCAATCCAAATCAACAGCATACCGGTCGGATTGTTGGTATTCGCTCTACCAACTCCATCTTTATATCCACAGAAGCTCGACGCAAAGACTACTGACTGTATGGAGGGACTAGTAAACAAATTGTTTTATTACATAGTAGAGTGAGAAAGAAATCAACATGACTATTCAAATAGTCTCTCATATATTCCAGAATAATTTCTGGCGAACTGTCACTTGCACGAAGGGTGCAATGTCTTTGAATTTTGAAATCCTATCCGTTTACGATATGCTTTTAAACAATACGCGCAAGTTCGTACACTTTACTTTCCTATTAAGAATCAATCTCCATTAAAAAATGATAGTGAAATTTGGAATAAACCAAAAAGGCATAGCTATCTACCGTTTCACATACCGAAAGAGCACAGATCAATACATATAAATACATACATATGCACATCTATACATATATATAACTGAAAAAAATAGACCAAAATACGCCCACGATGTGTATGCATGAAAATTATTGTCTAAAGTTACTATTCAGTATAATCGGTTGCATTCTGCGTGAATGTGAAAATTTACCAGCCATTCTACGGAAGCTGATTAGACCTTTTCCTTCAACTATATTTCACAGCAGTTCATTTCATTATAATTTCAAATAACTCCCTCCACATTAAAAAAGTTACGAAAAATTGCTCACTATCATAGATTTATACGGAAAATGAAAGGTAACATAGCAATTCTAAGTTAAAGTGGATAAAAATTCAAAGAGGATATTTATCTGCTACATTAATTTACTTACTTATATCGCAGTAATAGCTTACAATCTGACAGTACTGAAAAATCTTGCTTCTTTGATACCAATATTCTAAAAGCTACCGCTGAAATATCCTACATAATCCTCTTTGAGTGGCTTTGAGAGAATATAGACATGACCGTAATGGCTTCGAGAGAATTCAAAAGAGGCGATAATCTGCCGCCATCAACATTTTGAGCTGATTTCCGAACAGTGTATTCTCAGTGGTATAACTCCGTGGGTCTTTCAACCAATTTCTGAGCTCCAGCTAGATAACCATCAAAGCTGGAGCTCAGAAATTCAATAGGAGGTTCACGTGCCCGATTTCCTCTACTTTCCCTACAACCTACCTACCAAAGTGTTTTAAATAATTCAGAATGCAACTGATGCCACTTCACTGCGGCGCAAAAAATTTGGGCGCATCTATATCGATTGGACTTTTAGCAGGATGTAGACGCACTTCACCACACACTTCTTTGCATATAGCAGGATGAACCTTTCCATGAAGATTTTTTTTAAGCAGCTGAATTCCGGAAACACAAGACGCTATTCTGCAAATTCGACTATTCACTGGTGAATTAGGCAACCACTTACTGAGTTAAACAGAATGCAATGGCGCATGATGTGCCAGTGCCCTGGTGCGCCTTCTCAAATTTATTTTTCGTCCTGGATATGACAAAAGTTAGTAATAAAATGTACAGGCTCCACTCTGCGCCAACTATAATAAAACCTATACAAGAACAAATTCACTCTGAACAAATTTCAAGATTTATTACAGTTATTGCATATTTTAGGAGCGGAAAAGTGCTTCCCCGATTAAAAATAGCAGAGATAAAAGTAAATGGGAAAAGACATCAGAAAAGACATTACGATATTCGCCTCTGTAGTTCCATTCATTGGAGCAACCGGTCCAAAACGGCAACAAATGAGAGAAAAAAGCACAACAATATACTCATGTGAATGTGATAATAAACTCACGTAAATATTCGCGAGACCCATCCATCTCAAACAAGGCAAATGCCACATCCGTAACGAAACAAAAAT
This sequence comes from Parascaris univalens, assembly GCA_037576465.1. Taxonomy (NCBI): domain Eukaryota; kingdom Metazoa; phylum Nematoda; class Chromadorea; order Rhabditida; family Ascarididae; genus Parascaris; species Parascaris univalens. The sequence goes on from CM075173.1 coordinate 19,031,615, forward strand.
AAATAGGAGCAATACGTTTCTGACGATATATGCTCGATTAATTCGTTTCCACACACCACCTCTCTCAACTCCATTGTATAAAGCAAAGCTCAATTAATTTTAAATCTTTCTGGTGAAATTATTTGTTGAAAAGTGTTTTGCAAGATCCGAACAATCACTGAGGATTTTTACATGAATTTAAGCGAGGTGAAATAGAATACGCTAGTTTTAATTACTCGTAACGACGACCAGCCTTAGAATTGTGCTTAAGCGGATAGGGCATGTGTTTATAAGTGAACCACTTAGACAAAAAACGGTCTCAAAGATAAACAAGCATCATGAGTTATATTATTTCCATAAAACATTAGTTACGGATGTACGCATATAAACCTAGCAACCCAACTGAGAATGTGAACTTCACTTGCATTGGCTATAAAATACCTACTATAGGGCCTAGGCTAGACTACGAGTTTGACGTAGGCTAGATTCAGAATTCAAGAAACCTTATAAGGCTCGAGGTCGAAAAATGCAAAATACCGAGCGAAATATTGCAGAACATGCCATAAACCATAATAAATGGGCAAATTGATAATCCACAAGAGGACAATAAATAACAAAGCAAATATTTCACAAGTATTTCAAACAATACGTATCAGCAATATCCGAAAGGGTATATTTAAAAAAAAATAAATAAAGAACGCCATCAATATTTCCCTCTCAGATATATGATTTCTTGATTAACACCTTTCCCATTAGATATGATTCTTTGAACAATGAGTTTCGTTGCTCCCTAATATAACGAACTCAGCGCTAGTAAGTGGCCAATTTTCTGAAAAGTAACGCGCGAACTCGAAAGAATTACCACACTCGGCTCACGACGTCCACCAAACGGCCATCACTGCTACTGCTACTGCTTCCAACGCACCGCATTCCTCTCTCTGCATAGCTGGCGCTAAGCGTGTTGCGTGCGTATCGCGCATGCGACTGCCGCGCATAACGGTGAATGCAGAGGTAGGCGTATGAGCTTTTATAGCAACGCTAGCGAGCGACCAGTGAACTATTCAACGGAGTACGACGGAGGGGAGGGGAGGCTGACGAGACCGTTGAGGCGAAGCTGGTCAAATAACGCAAGGAAAACATCCAACACCATGTGCCAACCGGTTGGTCAGAAACCTTTACAGCCAAGGCAAGTGGGCATAGTGATGGAGAAAAACGCGCTGCCATGCAATGTTTTCAGTATTTGCCTTGCGCCGAATCGATGAAGAGCTGAGCGATGTTTTGCGGTCGTCCGGGTGGACAGATGAGCCGATCGGCGTGTCGCATAGAATCAATCCACCTTCCACTGTCCTCCGTCTCATATTTATCTGAAGAAGATATATATATGCGAGAGCACCTCATAATCAATATGATCATAGAATGAGACGATGCAACAGCACTGCGCTTAGCACGGCGATCTAGTCGACGAGATCGGCACCTAAATGAAGCGTTTGTGAATCTAACTTTTTTTTCTTTGAATGGTCTGTATCGCGTGCAGAATATTTCTGACTTTTTTCCTTTGTTGCAAACAACAATCTTCAAGCGTATGAAACACCGTCATTGAAAGAATACCTCCACTTAACACGTTCACTGAATCTAAATTGACAACTCTAGGCCAAAAAAAGTCAAGTTAAATCCGTGTCCACTGAAACTTCGGAGACCGGAAAGAAAGAGAGGGAAAACGACGATGTTTGAGGGGAAAAAGATGATGATTTGTTCTTGGGACGCGGAACGTGATGACTGTTCGAAAGAGCAAAAGTGGCAATTGCTTCTTTCCTCTACTGGTTTCGCGAATTTGCGACAAGCTTGCATGGAGACAAAAAGTGAGCTCATATGATTCGATCTTCGTCACGAGTGGATATGAATGTTAGCTAGCAAATATCCAACAAAAAATATATGTATATCGCTTTCCTCATCTTTCATTGTTTATGAATTTTAGACGCATTGATTGGATGTATTATATTCACAGAATGAAAAGAAATGAAATTCAGTTTTAAAATGCGTTGATGCCATCATTGAATTTTCAAATTAACTTTAATAAAAGTAAATTGCTTATCGACACGATGAAATATTTATTTCTCATCGATGTGTATTATGAAGATGAGTGCATATTAAAGTGAAATTTGCCGAATCAAAAGACATCAGATGGGAAAAAATGCTCCACTAAATGATCTTAATTCCCATAAATATTTTCTGTTTCGATTCGCTTATGAATGTCGAAATTTTTGTGAACTTCATTTATTCAATCATTATGTAAGTTTTATTGAATACTCCATTCAAAAGAGGGATAAAATTATGCGAACATTTCTCATGGATATTCTTTGTGACAAGCGATTCTTCTCTCTCTTTCTTAGTGCCTATTTCTTCCTTTCGAGTGAAACTGAATAAAAAACGAGCGAATTTTTCTCTAAACGACGCACTCACGCCACTTTATGCAAACATATTTCCGCAAATATATGCGGTGAGACGCTGAAATTCTTTCCCTATTTTTAAAAGTAAACGAACATAAAATGTGGCTATGTATTTTTTCCTCGAATGTTGACTCGCTCTCTTTTTCGTTCAATTAGCTAACGCAAAGAGCCGCTCATTGCTTATAACGATGGACCTGCATCCGAAATATCCACGCTTGCTTCCACAGGGCTTAACGGTGCATAAACAGCACTTCGCTGAATTGGACAACCATTACTCGCATGCAAATATCATTCATTAATTCAATGAGAACGGAAAGAAAACTGATGAACAAAAGTTGGAAATGAGGGGAAGGGGAACAGGGAAAGGAAAGGAGGAGGAGTGGAAACACGGGAAGAGAAGAATGAGGGAAATGGAAGAAGGAAAGGATGAGGAGGAGATGTAGACGGAGGAGGAAGTGGAGGGGGGGGGGGGGGAGGACAGGAAAAAGACGAGGTGGAGGTGGGGAGGAGGAAGGTGAAACGTATCAATAAGCAGAGAAAAATCATTATCAAATACCCGATTCTCCTTTACTTGATCAATAATGTTAAAGGGTGAAGACTAGGATCAAAATAATGGAAAAGAACGAAACAATGTTTTATTCCACTTCTTTACTGTATTATATATATATATATATATATATATATATATATATATATATATATATAACACGGAGATAATTCTACAGAAAAAATTTCACGATGAGTTAGACTGCTGAAGAGCTAAAGCAGTGGAAGTGACTAAATGAGCTTCTACGAGTGTCAGGTGAGTGAGAACCTAACTGACATTGAATGAATGCGAGATTAACTTCGCTTGCAATGTCGTCTGACTGGAGACGTCAACCAGCCACTAATGTTGAGCATTAAGAAGAAAATGAAAAAGAAAATTGAAAACGACCGAGAATGAATTTCAGTTTTTTGGATAATAAAGAAATAAAGCATGCCGAACTACTTCTTCACGAACGATAGGAAGTTCAAAATCTCTGAAAGTAAGAGTATACCATAAGAAGAAAGCGCGCTACCCCTCTCTGAGCTATGCTCTTATTGCGATAACGACCAGGATGGCGTATAAGAGTGGATCAAGAATGAAACACTTGAACACAGGCACTTTGTAATATGATGGCGAAGAGTAGCTTGACAAAATGCAAAAGTCGCTGGACAATGACCACTTCCACAGGATCACTAGTATAAGCGAAATCGCTCCCAATCTACAATATAGCATTATGATAGGCGGGAAGTTTGCTCGCAATGTACTTCTCGGTGATTAATTTTTATGTTAATGTAATTTTTTTTTTCTGGTTTAATTCATGTAAGAGCAAAAAATTACCTGTAAAATAAATGAATTTTCACCAGTATTGAGTATACTGCAATGACTCCATTTCTAAGCTATATATTATACAAAGCAATTTGCGGAAAATCAATACGGCGAAACCATCTTAATGTTAGATTTAACAGCTAAATGTGCTATTATAACACAATTCTTTGTTATCGATCTGATATTGTTTAGTGAGGAACAAAGTAATTTTCATATATGAGATTTACCGGAAACTCTTTCGAATAATATTGTTTCGTTTTTTTTTTCGCATATTATGTAAATATAGGAAATATAATGATTATTAAAAATGACAACAACAATTTACACAATTCACATTCAGAGTCGGCTATCTGTCCATTCGAATGAACACTGAAACAACTGCTAAGCTTTGCAACATTGAACTTTTTCTTTGGAAATTGACTGAAGCGTTCTATAACCATGAATGAAATATTGTCATTGCTATATCTCGAACTCGGCTAACCAATTAAATATGAAGTCCGATTGACGTTTGCCTACTGAGAATCATCGTAATCAATAATGCACCAAATGAAATGTCCCACTCATCGTAACGCTAAAAATTTACATCGAAGTTGTCGAATTAAATTTTAGCCGCTTCCTGGTGCAAAATTTCATCCACTTCCAGAAATCAAAAAGTAGTGGCAAATAAATCGGCTATAATGATTATTAACTGAGACGGGGTCCGATGATTGCGAATTTTGTTTAGTCCCCAATGAGCAATACTACCTCAAATCATTCGGCTCAGTGAATGACCTGAGGTAGTATTGCTCATTTGGCTCAGTGAAACTGACTGCACTATGAGAAGAAAAGTAGAGTTGGTTTCAAAATCTAATTGAGCAACAAAATGACAGTAACATAAGCTTGAACCGTTTAAATCATGAATTTGTGCATAAGGCAATGATTAGGAAAGCGATTGTGACAGAGAAATGAAACGTTTAATTCGAAAAAATTTCTTAGTGAAAAAGCATGACAAGGTGAAAGAGAGACAAGGGGACGGAAGGGGACACAGAGAGAGGAAGAGAGATGGAACTACAAGGAGGAGTAGTTACTTAGAAATTTAAAAGAAGAAATTTACTAGTTTACCGAAGTTTACTAGTTTCACCTTATGAAACAAACGTATAACCACAATAATCGTGATATTCATATGTCCGCAACGATAATATAATATCACTTGAAATAAAAAATGAAGAAATATAACGTTATGAATTTTCGCATTCTCTTCAATCAAAGGAAAAAATGTTGGAACGTTTTTTAGGCACAAAATCACACAAAACATTTGCAATTTGTTTGGGTCAGTGTCGTTCGTCGATATTACGCCGCTAAGCCCATCAAGCATTACTAAGAAAATCTACACCATTACAGCGAACGCTGCGCCGCCTACAAATAATCGCTAAATGAATTTACGATTTTCTAATATTCCACAGCTTTAATATTCAATTTTTTACACATCTATATTTCATTTTTTGTAAGCGCGGCCAAAATCCCGATAATTTAAAGTCTATTTCGCATTCGAGAATTTACCTTCGAGAACGAAATTTTCAAATCATATTTCATCAAGAGAATGCTAAATTCCCTTTAGAATAATTTCGAAGTTTTTATGCGAAAATCGAAATAATCGTTTTGAATTTGAGAGAAGGAAGAAATTGGCAATTCCTCTTTTATTTATTTTTGACGACTTTTAGTTATTTATTTCTTTGAATTCATATTTTTCTAAGGAGATGAATGTTTACCACTCAGAATGAATTTGCGTTCTGCGCTAAATGTAACTGAGGCGGATTTCTTGTCTTTATTCAATTGCAAATATGCCTCTCTCCCCCCTTATGACCTTCGCTTAATGATGTCATTTCCTCACGCTGTCGATTTCTTTGCAACTTTGCAACACTCTGTATTCACTGCTTAAGGGAGAATGAATACGCACATACCCCTCCCCCTCCTAGCTTCCACCTCCGAAATACCTGGAAATCAGGTAATCAAACCGAGTCATCTATGCAACATTATGTGGTGCTACATCACAGCATAAAATATAAAGATATGATAACACCACAACGATATTATTGGAAAAAACTAGGAGTGCAGCGTTATATAGCGAGACTATAGCGCTGAAAAATTCAGCGACTTATAACGACAATATTACTGTCGAGAGAATTTATAACAGACAGATGAACACACTGAAGATTACTTTTTTAGACAATAACCGTTTATATCATATATGTCAAATTTCAACAGTCCTTAAACGTTAATCTGCACACATCAATAGCCTTCATAATGGGGAAGGAAAAAATCAAAAAATTCCGAAATGCATTTTTACTTCTAAATTACCGGAATAAATCAAAATTTCCAACTAAAAAATCCAGTAATTCCGGAGAAATTTCTAATAAATCTATTGACAGAAGTTAGGAATAACCAATGCTAACAAATGGTTGAACTCAGTATTCCTAGAGAATTAGTTAAATAGTTAGGTGAGTGATATGACAAATCACAAATCGATATATTGGACGAATTCAAACTGATGAGGATGCGTTATTATGGGTGTCTTGGAGGAGAACAGACTGAGGGACCGCCTTCTTGAAACATTATTTAATATGTAAATTTAACTAGGATCATCGACCTAGACAACCTTTTACGAACTGCATGGTGTTATTCCACCTCTTCCTACTACCTGTCCCCTCACAATGCAAGCTCGCTCACTTTGACGATCTATCCAACACCTCAGGTGTGAAGAATGCATGTCGAAATTGACTACCGGAAGCGCAAAGTGAGACGGTGGTGTGACAGCCAGAAGTCGCCAAAGTCAATAAACAATGCTGCATTAGATACTCATAGATAGGGAAGATAACTGAATCAATGTATGAAAGAGTTCGTGCTCAGCATTTGAGCTCGATGGGGACAAGAAAGTTATTTATCATTCTTTCTTCTGGGACGAAATCCAAATGCAAATGTTGCATGAATACAGACGGATTCAGTAGTAAATAATGACTGATCACTGAAACCGCAAAATGCAAAATCACCTACTACACTATGACGACGTAGCGATTCCACCTTCCGGTAGGCATTCCGCCACTGCCTACCAGACCGGCTTACTGTTCTACCCAATCTCTAAACGAAGCCACTATAGCGCGTCGAAAAGACAACTCGCCGTATTATTGCCTGATGCCAAGCTTCCATTTGCAATTCCACATAACAACTGAATTCAAAAACATGCGGCTAATTCCTCTGAAAGGTTCCATGCTTCCAATTCATGCGTTAAAAAAAATCGATTTGAATCTTGTAAAACGCTCCTACTTCAAAAATGACTGACTGTAAAATGTACTGTCTAATCATGATGAAGAGATATAAATGAAAGACGACGATAAGATGATCATTTGAATTATTTTTATAGTTATTCCACCCGTCTATCATATACACACAACAACAAATAAACGCGAAACGCATACCGAAATAAATATTAGCACCATTCAAAATAAAAAAAGTTCACCCTTAAATTAGTCATTCGTTGTGAATATTTGAACATCGAATTGAGCTTGCGACAAGTGGGAAGGAATATTAGTGCACTAAAGCGTGCAAAAACTAGAGGGATTTAGAAGGCTGGGAATGGCCTAGATTTGGAAGGGGGATGGTCTACACTTGGAAGGAGGGGATGGTCTAGACTTAGCTTCAGATCTGAGAAAAGGAGAGTAATCTAAACTTGGAGGACGGAAGTCGGCTTTGACAGGAAAGGAGTGGCCTAGACTTAAGAAAAGAGAGGTGATCAAACAGAATTGTGATCTGACAGAATTGTTTTACAATAATAGCAATCAAACAATTAGGCGTTCGGCTATATATTAAAATTAATACAAATAAACTATATAGCAGAAAAATCGAAGAACTGTGAATGAAGTAAAGGATATTACTAGAAATGAAGAAAACGCATCGTACAAACGAATCAAATAAGCAACGAATGAATGAGAAAGGCGAAGAAATGGGAACCAATCAATAAACTATTAAATGCAAATATAGTCTATCAATACGCAAAATAGATCACAATAAATTCTATTATTTGCGTTGCGATCAATACTTGCAATTCTGCAATATTGATTAGCTATTTACAATGGTATGATACTGTTGAGCAATCTGCAATCCCGCAATATTACTGCTTCACTCTCAAAACAATCCTATAAATTTGAGACGGCCATTAAATTGTACGAGTTAGCTTAATGATCTAGAAAATTGATCTATTTCATTCTTCACTAAACTAAATTCAGCTCAGATCTCAATAGGACAATGGAGACCGCCATTAGCTGTATTGTTCCACTGTTAACCTTTCGCTATCAGTGGCTACCTCTGAATATTCGAAAAAATGTGACTGCTCAAGAATATGTGTAATGTTTAATCGAAAAATCATTACTGTCACTTCATTTTTTCCCCTAGAGAATATCATGAAATTAGCTATTGCAATCACTTGGAGATAAACTTATTTATTTCTTAATGTGGAAGTGGTTATATGTAATAATTAAATGAAGAATTTATTCATAACAATAAATAATACTGTCGTTCGAAGGTTCTCAAAAATACTAATGGCAATATTGCAAAGTTTTCCTGCAGTTGCAGACAAATTATAGGAATCTAATAGTGTGCAAAAAAGTTCGCGAACTTAAAATTAAAAAGGGAGGAAAAATATACAAAAATAAATAAATAACTGAAAAAGTTTACCCACGTGAAAGCCATTCATATATAAAAAGTATTTCAAAAACGGAGACAAGTTGGACAGGCGGCAATAGCAGAATCCCTCGTTCTCCAAAAAAAATTCACATACAAACCAACACGGCAACAGACGTATCACTTCATTATGTCCGTCAATTTAAACAGTACTTTACTGAGTGCATGCTGGTTATTTTCGTTTCGCAGAATGATCTGTGTCTGCAGACATCGTACGACTTCGGTCGCCACCTGAAAACACTTCTTTGGATCACTTATAATTGCATGTAACAGTAAAACAAAGGAACACTTAGTTCACCGTATTCATTTAGCATTGCCCAGAAAGCGGGATATTGAAAAACGAGAAGCTTTCTCTCGAATATATCACTTCATCGAAGAGGACTTGTTCTTGGAAATCAACCAACATCTATCAATTTGAAGTGTTCAAATCCCATTTGCTGTTTTATATATTCAATTCTAATAATTCAGGAATTGTAAAGAAAATATTATTCATAACTTCATCTGAAGAAGAGATAAAACGAGCACAATATAAGGCGTAAAATGCCTAAATTCATTCATATTTTCTTCAACAGCAACTTCTTTTAATAGACGAGAGCTGTTTGCTTAAGAACCCATGAAAATAAAGGTGTTGTGCTTCCATTAAATCGAATATAAGCGAAAAGTTTTGATTTCTCAAAATTACTTCTAAATTTTTTCTATGCCACTGATCTCAATTATTTAGAAATTTCATTTCATGCCACAATAATATTTCAGAATATATCGGAATGCCTCCCAATATCATATATATCCTAAAATGCAACAATATTCGCCAATTAAAGACGAGTTCTGCGACTGTAATTGCTTTGAAAAACTCCATGTGATGTGCGACTCCAAAAACTCCAAACTCCAGAAAAACTCCAGGTACGATAATAAGATATAAAAAATGGTGAAAATAATCTACCACTGCACTCGAATATCCGACGATTCGGTGGTTTAAAAAAATGCCTCTTCTCCCTTCACTTGATTCTCCTTCGTCTTCTCATCCTCCTCCACCCCTACTCCACATCACCTCTCTTCAGCGTTACTTCCTATGAACTGCAGTAGTTGAAATCCACTTAGTTCTGACTGCGTTTCCAGTACAGTTACTTCTCGCCCTGTTATGGAATAACCATACCTCATCAGTGGACGACTCCTGACTAAGAGCAGGGCAGCAAGGTTGTGCGATACAAATAGCCATAAGAATAGCCATCTCCTCTTCGTGTATTACCTCAGCAATACCACTCCTGAATCTTTCGATATCGACTGATCGATCGCCGATCACATCGATGCATTTGTCATCCGTAAACGCAGCTCGTACTGTCTTTAAAAAAATTTCATAAATTTGCATGGGAGAATTTTTACAGCGAATGAATTTTTTATAGAAAAATAACAAACCGTGAAATATAAGAGGACTAATATCTCTTCAGTGAATAAAAGCAAATCTATCGGATGCGTAAAGAAAAAATTGCTGCTGCTAGGCTATATTTTGAAATAATAAAATTAGACTGTATAAACATGCAAAAACACACAGCCAAGAGGATGAAGTGAGAAAAAAAAGTTCGGCACAAAAGTTCGCCATCAGCAGATTCGCACAAACGCATGAAGTATGGGAACAATGCGTTTTCGCACTTTTACCTCTATAATGCCACTTTTCAGAGTACTTCGATACCATCTCATTAGATTCCCTTATATTCACTGTCCAGGTATTCGTCAGAGGTGATAAAGATGACAGGAAAATTTTTGTGGCTTGAAATTCAACCGCCTTGGTAGGAATTTCGTCACAGAAGCAGCGGATATGTTGTAGTCATTTCGTTTCATAAAATGCCACAAGAATATATCGGAATAAAGAAAAATCCTATCGTTGCAGCAACAACATTTTCAATTATAAGCAACCATAACACTTACAGCTGATCCACCTTTAGCAGAAACCATCATATTATAAGGTGGCGTACCTTTACGCAAATTTTAAACGCCTTCTAAGAGCGAGCGTAAATATACATTCTATAGCAGTTAAATGGATATATATGGAAGATAATTCGACTTTCCTAACAGTTTTCGATGAATTTATTACATTACAAGTGCTATTAAACGTGAATACTACATTTCTTTGTTTATAAGAACGAGTGTTTACACTTGCACGCAGCTTTTCGAAAACCTAAATACGGCGCAGGCAGAGTTCCTATGAAACAAAGGAACGGAAGGGCTATTTCATTCGCCAACTTCAAAATAGCGGTATATCGATGAAAAGAAAAATGAAAGATGTTGACGTTTCATCTAAAATAGAGTAGCTTACATCTGAAATGGGGATTGAAATATTGTGATACCTATAACTATCACCGATCTACTTCTCGTAAGTGTAAACACTACAAGTCGGAGAGGGTTTATAAATGAAGGGAGATACGGTACATGAGAAATCAAGATTATTATAAGTGAGCGAAGCTTACCAAAAGACCTTTGAAACCATTCGAAATTAATTTCTGCCTATCGAGAACGTCAATCCTTTCGAACGTGGGAATGCCATCGACGAAACGATTGATCCGTAAAATGGCATCTTTATTGCTTTCGAGCTGTGTTCCAGATGGGAATGCCTTTCTATATGATTCAACAATCGCCTTTAACAACTCCATAATGTTACGTGTTTCATCCAATTCTTTTTCCCTGAAAATAAGGCAGTTACTGAGTTGCTATTTAAAAAAGTTTCACTAATAAATAATCCCTAAGAAAGATAGATAATAAATAAATAAGGAAACAGAAATGAAAAAAATTATTAATAAGAGATTCCCAACGCGGGATTTTTATTCGTCCGCTTGAAGCAATGATGACATTTCAATGAGAGAAAAACAAACAAGGCTGTTCACTCTCCGAAAAACTAAGTTTGCTGTTATTGTTCATTTTCACTGTGTTAGTGATCACTGGTCACTTCCATCATTTCCCCTAAGATGAATTAGAAATTACCTCAATGGGCAAATAAACTAATGGCGAAAATTACGACTTAACTAAATTGGGTTTTTCTATTTTATATGCTGTCTATATAATCCAATTTACTGCGATAATAAACTTATAAGATCTAGCCACTTCATGATGGCGAAATTAACTGATAAGAACGCCTGAATTATATTAGTTGACGATCGATTTACGTAAAAAATTTAGGGCAAGTGCATGCGTAACAAGAAGTCGAATAAATTAGCGAACCTGGTCTCGTCTTTAGCTTTCCGTTTCCGATTCCGATCTTGCCTCACCGATTCCTTGCTCATGCCAGCTTTCAAGCATTTCTCAAAACGACAACTTTGACATCGATTTCGACTAATTCGATCCACTTTGCATGCCTTATCTTTGTGACATGAATATTCCATATTTTTCTGTACAGTGCGTCGAAAAAATCCCTTAAAATTTTCATCTATTTTATCATTTTGTTGAATGATTTCCTCAAAATAAAATTTCGACGAGAGTACGCTCATCGCTTTTTACAAAATACCTCTATTAAATAAGTAACGTTTCAAAAAACGGATTATCAACGGGGTTTTCTTGAAATGTAATGCTATCAAATATTTAATAAAACTTCACAGAAATTTTCGCCGACAATTATAATAACCAATCATTTTGTTTTATGTCCACTGATTTTTGTGTCCAGTCAGAACCCGTGTGTCATAAATAGCCAAAGGCTAATTCTGAATTTGGAAGATCGTATAAACGCGTCAGTTCCTAGACGATTATCACCGAAATCGATGCCGACTTTCTATTACGACAACGAGCTGGGGAATGTTTCGTTATCAACAGCAAAAAATAACGCCATAAGATATGCCATAAGGATAAAAGAATCTATTAGAGACGTGACTCCTCGACAACAAATGTGGCGAGCGCCCTTTTCTCCGTGAATTCAGCGAGAGGCCAATTGGTCACCGACACTTTATATATTCACCTATATCACCGATCTATATCGCTATGCACCTATATTGCTTATCAAAGGCGTATGAAATCAAATAACGTCGTCCAAAATGTCACTCAAAAATGGAAACGGATGTTAGTATAACGTTATTACGTATTTCATATTTTCAGGATGGAACTTTTTTCTACACGAAGCTTTTCAAATATACATTCTGATTCAATATATGGGGTGAAAAAAAATGGGAGCTTTGAACTTATTGTTGCATAAAATTTTCCCATATATATGTTTACTTTTTAAAGATAGAAAATATTTTGGGGTTCTGGAGGTCAAAAGTGCAAGAAAAAACACAAACAAAATACTGGAAGCGAAATCAGAAATGTTTCTCCACTCACCTTACAACCTTCACAACTCATCACTCCATAGTGAAAGCCGGATGCTTTATCGTTACAAACAACGCAAAGCTCTCGAGTATTCGACACTGCTGATGGAAGAGCTGTTGATAACGATGCACCATGTGATGAGGAATAAAGATCGTAGCCGGATGACGCTTCGCCATAAAGCATTTGCAAACGCGCAGCTGCTGCTGCTGCTGCACTAGGTCCTGTTGTGTTTGCATACGAACACCCTGAAAGAGTACTTAAGTTCATAATAAACTTCGAGAAATTCAATAGGAGACCCTTAAGCGTTTCTAAAAAATTCAATAGGAGACCGGCGAGAATGCTATTGAAAATATACAGTGCGACCTCATTTTTGGGCCAGCTTCATATGACACAGTGCTGCGAAATGAGCTGTAGCTATTAAATGAACAACTGTAAACAAACAATAGCACATCAAAATTTGGTGCTTATTTCAGAGGACTATTCTGTGGGTAGACTGATTTTACCCGATAGACTGATTCTCTAAAGCGTTTTAAAAACAATAACTCATTTTCAGCATATATTGCATTATCCATTCTAAAATTGCCAAATTCTCTTGCACATATTGACATAAAAAATACAATAAAAACGAGTCAACAGCTCTCTCAAAAGCTAAAGGTGATCGTTGTTCGATCGATCGACAAAGTTCAGATTTCGAAATTAATTTCTCTAAATTTCTCGTTCCCATCCTCTACGATATGCGAAATATGAGTGCTAATTTCTTTCTTTATTGGGTTGGTAAGTCTCGAAATCGATTATTCTATCCGCTAAGTCGAAAGAATCAGTTGAAGATTCTCGATCGGCCGAGCAATAAAATGCCATCTCAAATCTGCGAACCTCGCCATGATCGCTGCTAGTTGACGCGAAAAAAATTGCTGCGAATCGTGCGAACGTCCCATTCTCTCCCATCGGAACTATTCCCAAAACTTCTTTTCCGGTGCATTTTTTGTTAATTCTAACGAATTCTAGTGGAATCCCCTCCATAATCATGTCATATCATTTTTTGTCAGTCTCCTTTCTTCTCCATTTCCAGGAAGTAGATTATTTATCGCCGGGATTTTTCTCGTCCGAAGAGGTTTTTTCATCTCAATACATTAAAATCCACCGTTTGTTGTTTTTAAGAATGCAAAGAAGGGGAAAAATTAATCATTACATACTGTTAACTCTTAAAGATTCTATTGTGCTCCTCTATAGTGACGTAGAGAGAGGTGCGAGTGTTCTCCATTTACCGATTAATTTACTTAATCGTCGAAATGAAACGAGGAGAGAAAAAACGTCTCCGAATCAGACAATCTATTTTAAGCACAATTACTGAATATTGCAATAGCTTGCAATGGAAAGACAACCAACAATTATTGCAAACAATTAGGGGGAAATAATGCCGACCCGAAGAAACACACTTCCGTAATATTATTTGACCTGTTGCGTATGCTTCTTTATTGGAGCATCCGGTTACTGTGTCCTCTCTTTCTCGACCTTCCTTTCCCTCAATTACGTCATCACTTGATCAAATATCACACGCCTATGCGGATGTCCTCTGCTAAATCTTAGTTTACCGTCTAACCTCGAATAAAATCTCTTATCGATTTTAAAGTGGTTATCTCAATATCAAAACTATACAATAGCTTCTCGTGGGATCTGAATAATTTTAGCTTGGATTTGTTCGGAACTGAAGATCGAACTGAATTTTTCAGTTGAAGATTTTATTTTTGAACGCATTTAAAATTGAAGTGATTACGAGAAAATGGAACTGAAGAATTAATTAATCAGATTTACAATTAATGAAGGATTTAAAGGTTCGAAATTGAAATATGCACTTAAAAACTTAAATAATGCAATTACTCCACACTTCACACTATTTGCCTAACTTTATTCAGGCTCTTACCTAGACCTACCTGAAACTTCGACTACTATGCCAACTGTTGGTTATAAAACTTCTCTTATCCCTCAAACTGATTTTCGATCAATTAATTAAATGTTTTTGACTTCCCATAGACTGTAAATTTTTCTGCCAACGAAAATGACAATCAACTTGTGTGGAAGGCAAAAAATTGAGCCGGCTTAATCACAGCTTTGGAGCAATTTATAAATTTTAATCGATTGTTAGATGGGTAGGATAACAGTTTCCCCTTCAATAACACGCTCCTATGCAACCTCTCGCTGCACACTCAAAATTGGTTACCCTATAAACCAAAAGTATAATATTTCTCTCTTTATATCGTTTTCTTTCAAGAATGACGTCTGTTTCACGTAGGATCTTGAAGAGCCGTTTAAAGTATGAATGCAACGCGTTAATTAATTCCTAAAAGATTTGTCTCACTCAGTGATCGTCCGGAATCGTGATACCATATCGGCGGTGGAAAACGAAACCGCTGTGGTTGTGAGCGATCACTACGCAAGCGTATTACATCATTTTCCAATCTATTTATTAATACCTGTAGGAGGTTACAATAAGTGGACCGTTACTAAAATGTACAAACATGGAATGGATTCCGTAGAAATACAAATCTCCGAATCGCGGAAGATTGCTAGCAAATTGAAATACTTGAAAAATCGATTTGAAAAGAGAAGGTTTCAGAAAAAATCACCGTTGATTTGGTTGACGCGTGGCGGGAAAGGGGTTGGCTTTGAGATATTTGGAGTGCTAGACGCACGTGCTGGTTCACGATGTCTATCACCACCACCACGTAAGAGATTTGAGACCGAAAATGAGTTCGAGCGGGACTGTGCAGCGCTTGATGGCGATGAGGAGCTCGGCGATAATGAGCTTGTCTCATTTCCTGAATCACGATCGATTTCTAGATGCGTAACAGCTGACAGTGGCTTCATATCGGTCCATTCGGCTGCAAATAGTTGTTGCCGCTGCTGGTGTAACGAATATGATGGTTGAACGTTTATCTTGGAATCTGAAGTCGTCGGCGCATAGGAAACGGTAAGTGGTAGTTGCTGCAGAGGGGGCGGCATTGCTATCTGCGAAGTGGAAGGAACTGGTCCAAGCAGTTGTGGCCAAGTAGTTTGTGCGCCTGAGGTTGCATTCACCGGAAAGAACATCGGCGGAAAAGGATAGAGCCCGCTGAAACCGTTCATAAGTGTAGCCAATTGTTGATTTATCGGTACTGCTTGTTGCGATGCTCCACTGGCGGCATTTAGCGCCATGAATCCACCATTCACAACAGGTGTCATAGAAGGCATTCCTCCACGAGAATTCCTGGGACCACAGTAGTACAAAACTTCCGATTGTGGTAACGAGGTGGGTAATGATACTGCTGCGGTCCTATGAAAACCTGACAATGTCGTCAACGTCTCATTGGCACCAGTTGAACTATTTACGCATACAACTGATGAAGAGACAGGCGCAACGGCGGCCGAAGGTTTGACTGCTGGTTGTGGTAGGTGAGGGAATGAGGTATCAATAGTTGGCGACTGGGCAATAGGCTTCAGCGAGATAGGTAGGGCGCACAGTGGGGACGAAGGTATCTGCTGTCGTTGCATGACCGCTGTCCGTTAGGAAGAACGACAAGTCACTGTGAGGGCACGCGACAATCAAGGATGTAACTATATGCGTCGATATAGATGGGCGTAACTCATCTTGTGAGTTTGCGAGGGAAAAACAACTACGCTGTGCCCGCGGGTCACCCGCACCGAGGGGTGAGGTCGAATTTTGTGGCAAAAGTGGAAAACAACGGTTGACCCCTCGGCGAGGGTTACGCAACGATCACAAGGAGAGGCCAACACAGGCTAAAGAGAGCCTTCAAAGTGTTTTCGCCTCCGGAGGTGACTCTTTGTGGGTAACGCGTCGTGTGTGATGAACTTTCCACGGGAACACCTTAAGTACATACCGCCTTTCATTCTCAAAATTTCCTTTCGTCTTCTTCTTCATACTTCTTTTCTGTTCAAAGCGGAATAAAAATTGTAATTTATATATGGTCATGCTGCATATATAAAACATTTCAAAAACAGTAAAAAACTCAAACTGAAACACCATTTCCTGCTTACATATACACGTAAAATGATCGGCAAATAATTTCGGCAAATAGAAATTTTCACTGAAATCTGCAGGAGCGCAATCATTTTCGAAAGTCCTCTTCAGCAATGAACGAAGGCATTATTAGGCCCTATTTGAACAACAAATATATGACAAAGTTCCAATATATTAGCATAGATCAACAACGAAATTTAAAGTCTTACGATCTCGACGATCCTGATCGACAGTTTCTGATATGGAGATTGTTCCAAGAATATCGTTTGATCATCATTCAAGACGAATCGACTAAAACTGACGTAAATTGGAGCCAGTTAACTGCATAAGAATTAGTCGTTCCGATGACGATATTTGTTGCTTTCTTTTATAGATCAATTACAACTCCCTTTCGAAACCGCCATCATACGAGGGACGAGGCAAACAACGTTGCGAGAATTTTCCCATTGATGATCTTAGGAAAATAATTAAACGCCTTCCGCTGTTGTCAGTGAAATATCAACATCTAAATGACGTCAAAGTAAAAATTACTGCTTCGCTGCTTTTTCTACATAAAATTTGTCGAATATTTCTCGTCACCAAACAAAACAAACTTTCGAATGATTACTTCACACTGAAATCAAAGATGAGAAAAAACACTGAAAAATTCAATCAGTTTGATAGAAAATTTCCCTCAATGTTCACTCCCTATCTCAGTTCCCATCTTTTATCTAACGTCCTTTTCACCGTTACTAGTGACAACGGCCATTTAATTGATCGCGAGAGCATAATTCTCCTAATAATTACTCTTCACTTTGGAACGTGAATGAAAAGAAAAACGAAGCAAAGACAAGTTGAAATTATTCATCTACCTACTTGACTAAGTGATTAGCGCTATTCACAGCGACTAAACGACTTAACAAATTTGCGTCTTACTTGCAACACATGGCGCTGTTATGTTTAACACTTTCAACATCGACATTGCTATCATTCGCTTAATTTTGACCTCAAAAAATAATCCCAACAATGCAACATAGCAACTGCTTTAATTCATGAATACACCTATAAGCAGTTCTTTTAATTTTTAAGTTCTCGGAGAGTAAATGAATTAACTAACTTCTCAAAAATTCGCATAATTCGCTGAAAAATATGAAAACTAAATTATATAAAAGAATTCACTAAAATTTGACCAATACTACCAAGACATGAAGAATCTGGTTTATTTCAACGAATGCTATGTGAAGTCTTAAAATTAGCTCTTAAAACTGACTTAGACAACTTAGAACACTTCCGCCCGCACAGTTTAAATTTAGTAGAAAACAAAAAATATATATAGGTAATAGAGATTATATATATAGAAAATCACCTACCTTTTTCGGTGACATAAAGTCAGCACGAGGGTACTGGGTGAAGTGATAAAGCGAAGGACCAGTTCGGCAGAACTGCCTGAGCACAAATCTGAGGCGAACAAGAGGATGTAGAGATGCGCTTCAGGGGAGAGTTCCACCAAAACAACACTCCCCGAAGGACAACCCTGTTTCCCCTACAACGGCAATGAACTCTAAAGACATCGAATTCAAAGGTGAACCGCTAGCCCAGGTCGACCTCATTTATTCTTTCGTTTGTATTCCCATAAAAAACGCCTCTTGCTCTTCGAAACATCTTGAACGTTTCAAATAGCTGGAGGCTTATTTTTTTCATACTTCCGGACTCAATCATTTAGCGGTTAAGACCACATTCCCGAACATGGTTTCAGCGTCCAATCGGAGGGGTTAGTATTTCGATTGCCAATCCCCCTCCTCCCCAAAAAAAATTATTACTTTCAATTAGATAATATAAAACGATTCAAAGAACTCCCTAATTTCACTAAGCAGCACAACTCGACTACCAAAGGATTTGATATCTTTTGACGATAATACTTAGAACTCATATGATGGATGATTTCAAAAACTTCAAAAGCTCCGACTACACACCTCAGAGATCTTCATAGAAAAGGTTCTTTAGTCACGCCTGAAGACATGTGCTGTTTAGTTTTATACGACCACTGGTGAAAATTAAAAACTGACTTCAAAGATCTCTAGGATTGATGGATATATCATATAGCAGCTATTCCGAGACCATGGATTTGCGGCACATACTAAAATGTTAATCACGACAACAACGACGCAACATTCCATACTATCTGGATATGTTTTATTAGCGTTTTCATATAAACACACCGCATTTTGAAGTAAGATGGATCGAAGCTCTTTTGTTTAGACCTAGCCCTACCTCGCATCACGTCTCTTGTCTCAGCATTTGACCACGGAAAAAAGTAATTTAAGCAATAGTTAGTAAAACTTTACTACAAGTTGACTGTTCAAAGCCCCTAAAACCAACCAGTTCTCGCCACACCCACGACTTCAATCAGCCCTCAATGGGCAATCGTAATGCAGGGCAGAAAAACAAAATGAGGCGACGCGAATCCCCTCCATCTCCACTTCGGCCTTTTAACCGCTGAATTAATGACAATTGTAATCGACCTTCCTGGACGAAAGTTGCCTTCTCGAATCTCAACGGCCAAACATACCGTTGACGACTTTGAAGTGGTTGACACGGTCTCCCATGCCTTTCAATTTTCCCACCTCCTCTGGAAACAAAAATCTCATTCGAGCCGCTTGCATCTTAAATTTCGAAGGACGGACGATATAATCCCACAATTAATGGTAACTTCGAATAAAAGAAGTATGACTTGTTACAAAATGTGGTGCCATAAATATTGAAATGAAAGTGGTCAATACTGCAAGAACTACACTAGCGAATAACACCAGAACAACAACATAACTGTACCAAATAGTTAATGACGCAGCTTACGCTATAACAATAATACCTTTGTGACGTAAAAACCGCACTTTGTCAATAAACAGAGAGCACTGATTAGGTGCACAAACTAGCGCCGCCTAATTGCTAATGATTTAAAGAAATTTCCACAAAATTTACCTTCTCGAATATAAAAATAAATATCCCATGACCGACATAGAAATATTTCATCCTCGGACAAGATCATTTATCTCTCCCCTATAGCGAGCGCATTTAAGAAATATCGCAAAACGCCTTAAAAGCTTTGAAAAATTTTTTTTAGAATATACTCGATCACTTAGCAAAACAAATTGATATACAATATGTATCCGAAGCAATGTCATTTTCCAACCATTAAAGTTATCCATAAAAGAGTCCGGAGTTACTAAGCCGTGATCTCTTACACGAGCTACAAAATACTTTTGTGAACGTTCTCCTAATTTATCAAAAACAATATTCCTTCATTCTTTCCTACTAAGCAATAAAAATTGTCTTTGACATAAACGAACTTCCGTAAATTGCACCAATCCATCGATGTGCTGATATATATATGTGAGATTGTGCGTCAAATAAATTATATAAACGATATATTTTTATGTAACTGAAATACAAAAATGACAACTAAACCACACAGGGAAAACCTCTCATTTCGCCAACAACGAATAAAGATATATCACTCTAAAATAAGCACACGTTTCACAGAGGGAATTCAAAAAAAACTCCATGAGCTTAAGCGGGCTTTTTCGAGAACAAAATATTCCCTTGCAACCCATCAAAGAAAAAATATCCCTCTATTCAGCGACGATCCACATTCAAAGATTACCGATGTACAACAACAGCTGCGGCCCTCTTTCTATGCACCAATTCAATACTTTCTTCATACGATCATCTATCCCATAGCCAATATCACCACGAATAATTCCCTACCATGCTCTTCCTTAACCCAACCTATGAGTGGTGATGAAAGCAATTTCCACGAAAATTTAGTACGATTTTTCTCCCACATAAAATATGAAAGAAAAATAAGTTTGGGGAAAGAGGGGAGGGGAAAGTATTGAGGCGATGCATAGAACTGATGGGCACAACAGATAGAAAATAAAGAAAAAAATTTTAGAGAAGCAAAAAAAGTACAAAAAACAACAGCAAAGAGAACTGAACACAGAGAGGAGAACAACATTTTCCTAAAACCATCGGGAGAGCAGCAATAAAGATGCATTCCATATAAATGCCCATCCTTTGAAACAACAGGTGGATTATTTATTTTAGATTAAGCCAAGACCTCTTCGCATTGATTTCTGCGCTTGAATAAACATCAAAGCATAAACACAACAAAATGAGAAATAAAAAAATTAAACACTGAACTTCAAAAAAGAAAGATCTCAAAATTCCATATTCACCTCCTGAAGTGAAAAAAACCAAAAGCAGCTGCAAAATCATGACTAGAGCAAAATTTCTCGAAGCAGTTTCAATAATTCATAAATTATGCGACCAATATTTCCATCAGAAAATATCATATAAACTCATAATTCTACGTTCCTTTTTGGGATTTAGAATTTTCACAGCAATTTCCAACTTCATTTTTCATGGCATTTCAGATACGTGAAGAAAAAGAAACAAATAAAGACGACGATCAACGAAATACCCATTCAGTGTGAATTCCAAACGGAATTTAAGTGGTAATAAATGAAAAGAATCTAACAACGAAAAACAGGTGAGAACATCTATCGCAAAAATCAACGGGCAGCATCTCTTTGTATAGACAAAAAATGATGTGAGACAAAAAATGAGCTCAATCCTTAATTATCAACGTTTTCATAGTACCCAAAACCTATTTGCTAACAACAAAATGAAGGTGCGTACGAGAAAGATTGTCGTCTTGTAAAACTTCGCATCGATTGCGAACTCGATTAGGGGAAATAATTATGAATTCGATTAATGGGGCCCATTTAGATACTCAACAATGAGTCGGATGCTTGCCATGTGAAAGATTTGAATTTTTACTAACTCTATTCTCATGAAATTTGCAAAAACCAAAGAAAATAAAATAAAAACGAGATAAACGCAATGAGCAAAAATTCGAAAGAAATCATTGATGAACTCGGAAAAAAATGGATGAGAAGTCTTTAAGATGAACCAAATATTTCATAATGAATTTTTTCTTCAAAAAACAAGACATCGAACTTCGATAGTGCGCCCAAATCAATGTAGCCAACACGACCGCATATTCATATACACATAGGGAGAAAAAATTCAACAGCAGCAGTCATTTAAAAAGAAAGCCGCCCACTCACAATTCAAGATTCTCAGCAAGCTTTGTGCAACT
Source organism: Parascaris univalens (assembly GCA_037576465.1). Lineage (NCBI taxonomy): Eukaryota > Metazoa > Nematoda > Chromadorea > Rhabditida > Ascarididae > Parascaris > Parascaris univalens. The sequence goes on from CM075173.1 coordinate 19,053,544, forward strand.
AGCCGTACTGTCAGATGATGCTTTCTCCTTTCATCAAGGTACATCGCACATGCATATCCCATTTTCCTCTCTTCACTCCTTCCTTAAAAAAGAATCAACAACATTGACAATGCACGAAGATGCATGGTGTAAGATCAGCAGAGACGGTGGAATTAAACGAAGTGTAGAAATACTCAATAATGCTAATATCCAACTCATGCACACTGTTATTTCTATGTGCCGAAAAGCTTTATCCCAGCAATTATCTGTAACCAGACTTGCAGTTAATGTTTCACAACAAAAAGACCAACTAACTCAACAAGGGAACAGACACTGTTTCTAGCGCTTAAACTCTTCAGAGTCAACAGGACGATATCGCGATTACTGTTTCACCTTCACCGTCCCTGTATTCCGATATGCTAATATTTTACTGGATCAGAGACATCACGACCACTACTCGTATATGGTTGATGAGAGTCGAAAATTTGTTTTAAAAACGTGAATATGCAATCACAACAAACAACCAACGACAATATGATCGGCGGGCGATCCATTATCGTCACTCAGCTCGCCGGCGCTTTCAGCTTCCGGATTTCCTTAGTGGCCCACATGGCCAAAGACTTCGTCTTTGCCGTTTTGCTTCGACGTCCTCGTGTAAGCAATGCGGCAATATGTTGATTATCTACCGACGGTAATATTGCTACACCAAATGACGTCACCAAATCACCTACAACATCGTAACTTAACCGTATTGCTAATCACAAATAGTTCAATGGATTAGGGTAATTAACTTAAAAATAAAGGACCTCATAAATGCCAGAGATTTCAACAAAGCGAAGAGTTCGTTTTACATTTCCTCAATAATCAATTATTAACACTTCAATTTTTACTAAAAACTGTCAACATGCGACAAATTAGGTAGAATTAACCCACTCGCTGCTGCTGGTATTCAATTTCCTTCCCTTCGATAAAGTTGATCCACTCCGTTCCCCTTTCATCTTTAGTAAAAACGCTGCTAGCTTGCGACGGATACACATTTGGCAAGCTAGAACAGCTAACAGATCATTTCCGTTCAAACGAAACTGCGTTCTCCCGGTCTTAAACTTAGGTTCCGTGATAGCCCATACCATTGCCTTCTTTATATATCAAACCTCTAAAGCTTCTTTCTAAGATCTCACACGTTTCATGCTCATTTGGCTCATTTCTGATTCTGGAGAGTGCTGAAATTATTTCATGCACTCTTTAACATTGCACAAATATTTGAATAATTCTTTTCCACGCAAGTCTTCCCTCCTAATAGAAAATGTACACTGCTATCATATCGTAACAAAACTTTGTGAACAAAAGCAGTCCCGTCCTCAGTGAGCTTCATCCTGTCCACAAAAATTTCGAAGAAAATTGCAATTCTATGAAATTCTCTTAAAGATTTAAGGAAGCATTGATAGCTCTTAAAGATGTGGTATTGAAAACAAAAACAAACTGACCGACAAGACCTGAAGCAGCTCCGACGAGGGAATCTTCTATAGAATCACTTGTGGCGATTAGCTCCACTAGGTCGAGCATATGCGGTGTTTGTGAGGCAAGTAAGGCAAGTTCATTCTGCGATGTACGCATTCCCTGCACGATGCCAGTATACGCTTCGATGCAACTCTCGCGTAACTGTTCCACATATTCCACTTTATCATAGTCCTCCTTAACGAATATCAGTGCAATCGACAATACCCCTTCTATTTGTTTCTTTGTATGAGAAATATACCGGCACGCCCTCGGAGTCCAACGAAAAGAAATCACTCTTCAATTAATAGAGTTCAGCTTACGCATCTTAACATTCATCACAAACAACTCTGACGTCAAATGAGGTAAACTCTGAATGCAAAAAGAAACCTAACAGGAAAGAAAGGATGGGAGAACGGGAATAAAAGTTCAACAAGCTAGGAGAGGGACGACACGATTTTTACTTCCTCCAGCTTTCATAGATACAATGCTATCATTATAAGCGGGTTCCACTTATATTTCAAGATAACTAATTCTTGATCATATTTCAGGCTGACTAACTTCCTGTGTATCCATATTTCAAAAATCAGAAAATTAAGAGATGTGGTACAGATAGCCCTAATACGCCAGGTTCATACTGCGATGCACTCAACTTACAACGGTATTTCTCGCGCTTATGACGACCTTACACAATCCGTGCGGGTCAAAATTTTTTCTGGTCGACCCGTAAACAACTAACTCATCCCAAATGTGCAAGAGAGGGCATCGCTACGTGTGAGGTGAAAAGGTCACCTTTGCCTCATCAACGTACAAAAACCTCGCTCCATGCGCTATATATGTCCCCTCAAATAAGCCCTTAGTGAATGGCAAATAAGAACATTTGCCTAAAATAGTAGAAAACTCCCAAATAAACCTGATTTTGTTGTTCTATTTTTGAAGAAATTTAAGAAAACTAAGGCAACTTAAAAGAATCTTCCATATAGAGGCTACAATCATAAAACTATATTATTACGAAACGGTACAATAAAACCTCTTTCATATGATGTTACCGGATAATTGGCAACTTAGGCTGCCTGCTATAATATTAGTCAACTACATTAAATACGCATGATCACATACCCATTTGAAAAATCTTCAATAACGTCATTTATCTGCGAGCACTCTCAGTATAAGAAAGGAGTAAAATCCACGGTCCAGCCACAGTGAAGAGGCAACGGAAGGGGGATTTCTTTCATGAAAATCATGAGGAGTCACGATTTCATGAAAATCACGATTTTTAACTGAATATAAATCGCCATTATAGAACAAAATCAACACCGCCCGTATTAAGTTCGACGTGCATTCAGCAGAAAAATGGACACCAAACCCAACTTTATAAACCTCATTATTTCAGCAGTCCTCGTTCAATTCGTTGTAGTGACACTACAATGGTGATAAGGAGGACATTCAATTTCTGGTCTTCCTCAAGTTGAGTGAAAATTATCAACCGACTTACTTTTAAGCATCCTATACCGCTTAAAGCTTCTTAATCCGCCAAAAAAAGAAGTTAGAGTATGGGATGCAACTGGACGTCACAATATAGTTACCACACCGAACAAGAACTACACTTAATTTCACCATTTGCAACCATATATTTTGCAGCAATTTCCGTTCTGTGAGCCTCACGTTCCTCTCCAACCATCATGGTACTGCTATTGCAGGCGGCCGAAGCCTATAAGTAACTTCAGCGGCTATTGAAAGAGCACATTAGATTATAGGGAAATGCCGAATCTCTCAATCGCACAGCACAAGCAGTTGGAGACGAGGACGCAGACTGGGACCCCACGTAACAGTTGCATAAGGTTAGGTGCGAGGGAGCAGATTGGTTGTTTACACCTTAGATGGAAGAGATGACCTCCGAAGATGTGCTCACGGCCTCCCGCAGTTCACCTGCTGTCCTTTCCCTTTTTTTTTCTTTTTACCACAATGTTCAAAAACACGGTGCACCGTTTCGCATCCTATCATCTAACCCCTTCAAACAAGCAATAACGGAAGTACCGAAAAGAAAGAATACGTTCTAAGGAATATAACAAAACAAACTGAAACGACCTCAAATACAACGAAACATTATTATCATAATATTATACACACAATGCACAAAGGCTTTGCCAGTAGAGGAAGTAGGGAATAATTTATAGCGCATTACTCACGCATAAAATCAACTCCTCATAAAGCTCCGGTCAAGCTTTCTTGATCGTGAACATGGAATCCTCTCCTATAGTTCCCAGAGATGACTAATTGCTAGCCAGAACAAAACCTGCCAAGTTATCTGACTATTCATTGGCATCATAAAGCAGCAGAAATTAAAACATCCATTCAATCCAGAAAATATACAGAAATGTAAAACATGAGAGACCCTGTGATATCGTGCCAGGAAAAAATCGAACAGGCAATCCATCAGCGATGTAAACGAGCATACACAAAACGATGAAGAAACGATACTTACGCGATCTTCGACCTTTGCGGTTGACACAGCCATCAGAAGGAAGTTCGTAACGTACTCGTAATATCGACTGAAGCTCGGCCCTATTGCAAGTGCCACATCTCCGAAACAAGAGAGAACAGCTGGTTTCACTGTTGCATCCACTTTCTCGCTCTAAAATACGATGAAAGAACAACATGAAGCCGAAACCTCGATTTCCCAAAATCCAACACCTAGTTGGCTTCCTCCTTAAAGACATGCATCTTCCCCAATCCATTTCTTTCCTTTCAAGCAACAATTCTCTATCAAATTAAAATGACGGAATTTAAAAAGGAAAAAAAGCAAAGCAATGTACAATAAACGCAATATGGCGATCAACTCGTGAGTCAATGGAACGCTCGATTAGCAGAAAGTGTTCTTATATAAGGCATATATAAAACACACATAAGGACCACTTATCCAACGACGCAGTCCAAAATCTCATAGATGAACCAGCTGTCGAATGGACTTGATAACTTCTCAATATCCGATATTTGATTCAAAAGGAACTTGCCCAATCCCCCAATGATATCCAGTATTTATTATCAATAAGTTTATATTATATTAGCAGGAATCCTAGGCAGATTTACGACGGACATAATTCCTGGTTTTAATAACGGACACAGATTCTAATTTACCACGATATGGGTCCTAATTAATTACGATGCTAAGAGGAACTACATCAGGAATTAGAAGGTGGTGTTTGACACCATTTTATTTCTCATCACTTCTCTGAATACATCGGATAGCGTACTACATACAGCATAGGCTCTTCTACATAAGGAGCCAGAACTCCTTTCAACTGTGTACCTTAATGGCCCTATTTGCGAAATGCATTAAATGCGTCTGCTTGCCCGAACAACGATACGATAAATGAGATAATTAAAAAAACTACGACAAGTCAAAATGGACATAATTCATCATTTCGCAATAATCAATAAAGCATTTCAAATTTCTGCTTAAAAGGTTGCTGTACTCGTCGAATAAAAAGTGAAACACGTCTGATGGGTGTTGAAATCAGTAAGAGCCTCAAATATTTCACTCTCCTTAAAGCTCTGCCTAAATTAACAAGTTCGGACACTAACAACGGTAAAATGGAAAACTCATAGATCTTAAATAACCAAAATACATGAAATACAAGGACCACCCACCTGAACAATTTGGAACAGCAACGACATAAACTCATCGAGGTAGGGAGCGATATTCCCCTCCAGCGCGCGGCATAGATCGGCTAGAACGCCGATCGCTGCTGAGCACACTTGCGCTTCCTCATGATTTCCTAGTCCGGCTGTCAGATAGGGCTTGAATACATCCAAGTAGTTCAAGAACTTGTTACCGAGAGCTAAATTATCTCGACTATTCCCACATATTACACAATTAAACAGACGCAAAAAAAAACTAAAATACCTCCCAATGCATAAAGATCATTGCACATGGGGAAAGCACGAGAGCTTAACTCAAAGTCGAGGCCGAACACCAAACCAGAAAAAAAGCGAGGCCAGAACAGCTCACCTATCTACGCTAGCTGTCACTTGAACGCCAAATCAAACAAACAAACGAGTGAAACCACAGAGCGCTCTCTTTGCATTAAATACGAATATAACACTCACATTTGCGTAAACTGCATCGTTCTAATGAATTTCTTTAAAGACTTCTTTAGAGCACAATAGATTTCTTCAAAGAGATTTCTTTAGAAAAAACAATAAGAACCCCAAAGCTTGCTAAAAATCATTGAAGAAGCAAATATGGCGTTTACTTTTTCCAGTTACTAGACGAATCTCGAGTTACTTTTACAATCCAGTGGACTTCAAAGATTACCTTCAATAAGGGTGCTAACTGCCATTAATGCATCTTCCATAACGCCACCGCATTCCTTCCCCGCACATCTAAACCGCACAAGGTTATGGGATAATAAAGCAATCATAGCCACGCACTAACCTCTTCACGAACAAACAACCTCATCACATAAACGCCCTCTTCCTCCCTAATGATTTTTTACAACTGCTACACAATAAAACTGAATTCCCACTCCATTCTTCAGAAAAACCTTTTCAAGCGTATCAAATGTCCAGCAAAACGCACATCATCCGGATAACATAAACGAAAGTGACCCTTCACATGAGGACATACTTCGTGTGAGGTGGGCAGATAAAAGAAACAATAGCATAAAACTTTCAATGTCACTTATAAAAATCCGAGTTTCTATCAAACCACCAGCATAAATTGGACTGTTTCAGACGATGACCTCTTTAGTTTAGAATCGCTCACAATAACAACTGCATAACCCTTCATAAACAACGTGCTAACACTAACTGGTTCGGAAGGAATCAAAGAAAAATCTCAAAAAAGGTTAATTACCCCTCACCGAGAATTATGACTAAAACAAACCGAAACATGAAAATAACACCGTCTACTCCTTCCTCTTGTTCTTCTCTCCTATAAGCTTAATCCAATTATCATAGCTGACCAAATAAATCATTAACTAACTTCTAAACTGCCGTTAAATTTATCTACAGAAATAATACTAATTTGACCGATTCAGCTCTATCTCATTAAAAAATTAAATGCAACAATAATATAAAACGATGAAATCACTCAAATAATTTAACAAAATAACCGAGCCATCATACCGCTGCATTATTTGTAGAAGACCACGCATAATTGCATCACCAATCAAAGGTGCATCTTCCTCACGCATCTTCCGTAGTACTGATTGTAATGTTGCACAGAGCAGAGATTCCAAATCTCTCAACTGACTCTGAAATACTCAACTCTCTCCTAACAGCTGGATAACTATCGAATTATAAGCACAGCAACAACCTATTACAGTTATCAGCCAGCTTTGGAACGAAAGAAATAAGACGGCATTGCTCTTTATAATCGAAATGAGATACTTCGGCGGCGTAATTTCAAGAATTCATGTTTGACCGTTTTACTTTGCACTTCACGACCGGTCGTCCTCATTGATGCATCTTCGCCTTATTGGCATAAAAAATCACCAACCTCTAGAATATCTTACAATAAATAAATCAAAAGTAAATCAACTCTAGCGGCATATTCCATCACAGACATATAATGAAAATGGAAATGCCAAGCTTACTAATCTTATAACATACACTGCCTCTCTCAGTCCAGACGTATTTATTGAAAAGCGCTTAAAAATTATGAGAACTTCAATCACAACCAACACTGTAGTGTGAGATACTGTTTTTTTGCCTATCATGTGGTTCCCCCACTTCCACCTTCCCCTAATCCAGTCTCATCCCGAAATTGTCCACACCGACATCTCTGAAGCTATATATTATTTCTGCGACTAAAAGGACCGAGTGCAGAAATAGACCAGAATAACCCTCAAAGCTGACTGACTGGTTCTTCAGCCCGATAGGTCCGCTTCCTCCTCGTTTTTCTATTCTTTTTCAACTTTGCCGTCTACCTTATCTAACAGAAGATCCATACTCTTTGAAAACGGAACAAGCTTTCGCCAACAATGACTTTCGAGAGAATTCTTCCACCACGTATCCGGCCCTTACGCCCGTGAACTCGTGTCCTCGCAACTTTTTCTCTAATTAACTCGATCATCCAAAAACAATAAGGCGGGAAAACGCTTCAATTTTTGTTCAACTTTCAACACCCCTCACAAATCGACTCAAAATTTGATTCCATGGACATGTGTCTATCTGAAATTAGTATAATATCTGTAGCTGAATGAGTTGATGATCGTTTCGTTAAGCTCACATTGAATTATATGTGTATTATGACATGGTCGGCATTTCTCATAGGGTGTACATGATACCTAGGAGCGTTCGGAAAAACTACTGGCTGTGAAATGGACTGTCTTCCAAATTTCATGACCTTTCTTAGCGTTGTGATACTTGGTTAAGACCTGTTACTTTACAGTGCAAATTTTTTTCGGAATAAGGAAATTTTTAATATTCCGATTTTCAGAATCAAAACTTTTATATGATCAACAACTTTATTCGGCTTATCCTAGACGCTCCTTCATAAAATTCCTCATTCACCTCAGTTGGACAAGAAATTATATGCAGCATGTACGTGCGTCTTCATGGTTTTGCCCTCCGGCAACGCTTTTCATTTCGCCTCGGGGACTACATCCACTATATTAGTGGGGCAACGGGTCGAGAGAAAAACCTTATTTTCCCGTGACGACGGCTAGATTCTTTCCTGAAGAACTGAACCAAGATGTGAAAACATTCGCTAAGAGAACGTAAGGATGAGATTTCAACGTAATGGGTGAAAACAAGGCTGTGTTTTTGCTCTTTGAATCACAACACAACAATTATCCCTTCTTAAAAGAAATCCACAACATTACCTGTAGAATGGCTACTTTGCATATGATCAAAAGTGGCCAGTAGTAATTTATTCTACGCACGCATCCCTTCTTATTCCCTACCATCCCAATGTACACCTACACCATCCTTCCATGTTCCGCACTCACAGCACCCTTACAAAAATGAAAATGGAACGTACCTTATCTGAAGACGTTTCAAGAGAATTTTCAATGCTCAGCAACTGCTCGAGTTTCTTCAGCATGACCACAGTCGTATTCTGCACGACCGGGTAACAATCCTTTGGACTATTTTTTATCAGTTCCATTAGTGTTTCAAATGCCGCTATACGCAGATTCGACATATGTGCATCCGACCTGAAATAAACAACATGTAGAAACACTTTAATGCACCTGCAATAATCTGATAATTCATTCTGGAAGGAAATAAGTCTTCAGAGGAAACAAAGTGAATATGTTCTGCCACTATAGCATAATGTGACCCAATTCCAATATAGTCAAATCTGCAAACAAAAGTTTTTCCCACTCATGGGTCCTGAAACCACAATCCTTTATCCATCAAGATTTCGCTAAAGACGGCGGACCGATGTGACGCTGCGACTTCCATTTCTAAAGTTACATTTCATCAGTCACCGACAGCACCAAACTTCTTCAAAAAAGCCATCTTCACATAGTCAATATCTCCGAAAATCGATATCGTATTTCAGCGAGTTAGCGCATACCCAAATGGATCGTCTAATCCCCATTTAAGCACCCAGCATACCGCCACACAATACAACCTTAATTATGCAGAATTCTTGTTCAGGATTGGTGCCTTGCAAACCATACGCGCAGGACTGATTCAGTCTGAGTCAGTAATGCAGCGATATTAGGCAGTCTGCTGAGGATTTCGATTGAACTCGCACCTGATTTAATTCTGTCTTAACCAGACAGCAACCAAAGCAGAAACCTTAATGCACACAATCGTTTTCCAATCTTTGCTCATCAAATGAGCGAAATCTGCTGCAAAGCAAATCACTACGTATCAACGGCGCGCATTTTATAGGTTCGCACCAGCAGACCGTGACATATTATGCAAGTAATATATAGCATGACCAGTGTAAGTTCTAACAACGATTTTTTACACATCTGGAGGGGAAAAAAGAGGGAAACAATGATGCGTCAACAAAATCAGAGAAACAACCAACCGATCGGTCGCCTTGATCAACTCGCTGATCATTGCTTCGAAACATGGCGAAAGAATATACGTCTCCGGTTGTCCACTATAATCGGTACCCATTTGACAACCCATATCGTATGCTGCTTTTGCCAAGCTTGAGATCGCCTTAACACACAAAACAATACAATTCTTTAGAAAAGATGCTACAAAAAAAAAATAATTCGTCAGGAAAGAGGCAAAATTCTCCGTAAAAATTGTCCTCTGCAAATCCCATTCATTATTTTAATATTTAACGATCAAATTTCTTATCCTCCTCGATGCATATATGGAAAATATCTCAGCACTACAATTCATTTAAACCAAAGTATTCACTTCATATGATCTCTCTCCGTTTAAAACAAAAAGGGAAACTAGAAATATGCAGTAAGACCACAAATCATCAAAAAATTTCAACTTACTGCAAATTAAAGAACCAAACCAACATTTGGCCAACTTCATCCCTTTTCATAGAATCGTCAAAAATCTAATCAACGATGCAAGCAGGCAGAAAAAAAAGACACACACATAATAAACAAGTGGACAAACCCAGCAAACATTCGATGCAACACGAGGCTCCTGTTGCAAAGCGTTCGAGAGTGCAGGCAGTAGAGGAGTGAGTATTTCCTGGCGGATCACCACCTCTTCACACGAATCACATACACGGCCTATACACCATGCGGCTGTATCTCGTACTTGCAACTGAAAGTCCGCCACTGATCGTTGGCCATACAGAATCAAAGCGCACCGCCGCAATATAGCTATCTTTCGAATATATATATATATATTTTTTTTTCTTTTTAAATTAAACACGCATTTAAATAAAGCGTCAACAACAACATGAGAAACATTGAAATGAAAGTCGCACTTCAGTGCTCTTACAACTTTTAGTTTTCACAGATGAAAGCAGGTCCTAACACTACTACACCGATATCATAAAAACTGGACGATGCCAGTTTAAGACGAATCCGGATAACTACAATACTTAGTTCCCCTACTATTGCGTTGAATGGCACTGACCGCAGTCATATTTAAGTTATATCCCCGTTAATTATAATATGCGGTCAATTCCACTAATAATTACAAGAAATTCCGTAATGATTTCTTATAGGGAATAACATCAAAAAACTCACACCCAACATTCATTTCCCCCTTCTTGTTTCACTTCTCTTCGGAACCTTCCTCACTGTTTTATTAGTGATTAATACAAAATATGCAATGCATCTTCAGAGCTGATCCCTTTCTTCCGACATTTGCAAGTAAACTGTACGAACAACCGATTTCCTCCTTTCATGGCAATTAGAGAGCACTTTCAAGCACACATAGAAAACACCCACATTGTCAACTAAGTGATTTCACATACAATAAAAGAAAACCGCCAAACAGCTGCTCTGCTTAGAAATTACTTTGACTGAACCTTTTAAAGGGCAGAAATAGAATAGAAAACTACGGGCAGATTCCCTAAAACCAAGCCAGACTTAAAAAAAAAACAGAAAATGTCAGATGGCATTCCAGTCGTTTTCGAACGAAGTGGCGACACTTTTCAATGCTTCAAAGTGGAACGAATGTCAAGAGATGGACTGCAATTCATCGAACAAACCAGTTTTCAACTAGCCTTTTTCAAATAAATAATAAAGAACAAGAAAGAAAAAAGAAAAATCAAGAGAAACCTGAGCATCACCAAGAGCCTCGATAAGGCTACCGATAGCTTGTTCAACGAGCTCAGTGAGTATCTTCTGATCAGGACCATCCAAGATCGAACCGAACGCCATTATTGCCGCCTCTCGATATCTTCAAAGCAGTACAACAGTATAAATGAAAAAAGCACTGAAGGGCAAGAAACATATTTGAAAGGAACACATCGAATGAAAACAACAATGCTAAGCATTAAACTTTAGATGAGAAGAAATAGCCCTATAGCGAAGTATCCAATCTTTCAGCCCAAAAGCAATTTCATCAAACCGAAGGAGATTTTTGCTCTTTTATAACTGAATATGTTCTCGTTACTTCTAAGGATTCTCTGATTATAATCGTACCAAAAAAACGCCAAAAGTTAACCATCACCCGATTCAAGGGCGGAAAATCACATCAGTGACGGCAAATCAATGTTCTAAATTATGGGACGCCAAACTAAAACAACGTTCAACAAAATATTTTCCAAACATTACTTTTTTAAATAAATTCGAAAATAAATGGTGTAATAAAATAGAAATGACTTCTGCAAGTTTCACCAAACTCATAAGAAACAAAGCACCTTAATGTGTTTCATAAAAAAACAACAACAACAATAAAGCAATACGGCTAACAGAAAGGAAAATGTACCTCAAACATCTGAGAAAAAAAAATTATATGAGCAAATAAAACGAAAATTTTCTATTAATGCAAGCAATCAATTTTACTAAGCAAAAATCCCACTTGGAAATGATGTCAGCTACGAAATATCTAGTTAATGGCACACTTAATCGTGAGGTCGTCTGACAGAAAACAACTTATTCCACTTCCCTTGATCATCCTCGTATAATAACATACATCCGCATTTGAAGGCACACGCCGGGTCTACGCACATAATTCTCTCACGAACCCGAATCTAGGGAGAAAGAACAAGCCAGTCTTCAATCTATAACTCCCCAAAAATGAAAAACAAATAAAATACTGCGACTAGACTTCCCAGGTAGAATTTCATGACAATGCAAACCTCCAGTTGGGATTCTTAAAATGTTGTTGAATGAAGGGCAAAATAGGCGCGACGATTGAATCGCCGGTGCATTGTGCAAGCAGCATAATACACACGCCTGCTGCCTTCGCTGGATTCCAATCATCATCATCATCGGTCTCTTCTTGCTTCGCTAACGTCTCCGTCAGAATCGGAATCAGATGCGGTAGAGCACCTTAAGCTTGAATCTTTTATACAAGAACCAAGAAAGAGTTATAACTAAGTATTATGGAATGCCCATCTAATCAGGTTTTCCAAAGTAAGCGCGCATCTGAGCAGTGATGGCATTCATCGTCAAAGCAATCTGCGCCCCACTGAATTCTGCACTGAGGTCTGATGAATGGAATTCCTCCTTCCTGTCTGACGACCAATGAGGCTGACCTTACAGCTACCCCCGTCTAGGTTTAGTTCAGCTAGTCCATTTTTTACTAATGCTTTGCACAGCTTCATCAAAAATTAGCTTACGATTCCATTCAAAACGTTGGCGTAAAGCGACGAAGGAATGGATGGATTATCTTCACATATAGTGAAAGCGACATATGAAGAAAAAATTGAACCAGCAGGTTGAGCACCTCCAGCGTACTCGAAAAGGAGTGGACATTTCAACACGAGTAGAACCAAAAATAACATCAGCAGGAAGCCGCCATATAAGAATATAAAAATCCTCATTATGATGGATTATACTTGGCAGTGCATCCCACAAGTAATAGATGAATATTTTCACAATATAAAATGATGCTATATCTTATAACCATCCAAAAACTGTCGACTAGACAGCCCTAAGCTATCGCTGCCACGATTAGACGCAAATAAAGTAATTACATAGCATAAAAGCAAAAAACTGAACGTAAGAAACGAAATCTTCAAAAAAAAAATGCAAAACGAAATACGACAAAGAAATATCTGCCTTCCTTCTAACACTATACGACTTTTGTAACAGTTCAATATTCCCACTCTCATAACTTCATTATATGCCTTTACGAAAAATCAGCTTGCAAGTGCACACAAAGCCAGGACAAGAGCACCCCCACTTCATCAAGGCATATTTGCCGGTCATCATGTTGACTGCTATCGGTCGATTACTTTCTCAAGGGAAATCACTGATCCAACGTTCTCATGTTCACGCCGCCTAGCAGCTGACATCTTTGAATTCGTTAGCCATCTTTTATATCTTAATCGCTTTCTATACTATCATTACCTTCATTTTATTTAAACTCACATCGAATTTCTTCAACTCTAACACCCAGCACGTGCTGTGATCAAATCCATAACATCATAGTAGCCCCATATGTTTTGAGTGCGGCAATGCAAACCCTTAGCATAATGTTTGGAGACTTGCTCCGGAGTTCTTCCTTGTTCCTGTGCCTCCTCAGCTTCCACACAAAGCGCTATCTCCTCTTCACAAACGTTCGACCAAAATTCAATGCCTTGTAGAGCGACGTCATCGATTTGCATCTTCATTGCATCTAACGTTATCTTAAATACATACCTCATTTTACCACTTCAATTCAAAGTTCTCAATGATGACCATAAAACCATCACAAACCTCAATCGATCTAACTGCTCGAGCTTTATGCTACACCCAGAAGAGACTACGACTTAGAAACCCGAACGTTGTTTGCAAAAAAAAAAGAAAAAATTGCCAAAGAGAAATTCGACATGTTCGCTCAAATTACGTTCGAAGCAATACAATAATAATACTTTTCAGGCAAAAACTGACAGCAGTGCCTATCAATAACGAATACTCCATTTCCTGGGTATTTTGGTATGTCACAGAATACGCTGAAAAAAACCAGTAAGAAGCTATCCGTCACTTAATGTGAAACCACTATCTGCTAAATATGTAAATAAATCACCTACTTTCAAGAGAAGTTACTGCTAAAAAAGTTCATTAAACAAGGTGCTATGAACCACTCAAAATACTGCAATTAAATATCACCGCTGAAAACTGTTAAACAAACTATGTAGGCCGTCTATGGTGAAAATTGTAACGCCGCATATACTGAAGTATTTATCAGTTCAGTATTCATCTGTGAAAACCGTTTGATACTTGTAACTCAACACTGGGACGTTATTAAAAAGTCCATAAACTCCCTTCACCACTGAATGCTCGGTGTTTCTCAGCATGAGTGACAATCCGCCACTGTCGGGACGAATTAACCTTTTGGCACATGCAAATGGCCCACATTCATCAGTGACGAATCAAAGGAATCATCCTAGACACATTCCTTGAATGATGCTCACATTGTGTAAGAACAGTCCTCCATTTTCGCTTTACTGCTTATAATCGGCTGTGCACGTGAAATATAAGACAGCAAGTAAAGGAAAATGGCTCTCGTAAAAGGTTAAAGTCAGGAAACTCATTTAAATATGAAATTATCTTTTCCACTCGAAAGTCTCAAACGCAATGATACAAAAAGTTTAAGACTCCTAAATCGATTTAAAAAAAAATCGTCGAAATTTTGAGAGAAAAACGGCAAATGTGAAGTTTCCTTTGAACAATTAAGCCATTTTAAATGAATGACATCAACTCAGCTCATGTTGTTAGGTTCCACAAGGAAACGAAAACAGTATGCCAAAAAATCCAAAAAACATACAGGAAAGAGCGCAGGTGACATATACTGCTCCATGAATTGATAGTACAGCGACATAATCCTAACGAGACATTGCATCGCCACTACCTTTACAGGCGTTTCCGGACACTGTGATGCTTCGCATACGACTTGCATTATAATATGTCGTTCGTTCTGCAAATACGTTTCATTGACTCTACATGCCGAACTGAATTATCTTATCTTAGCAGAAAAAGAAAAACAGGTCTCTCCCCTCCCTCGTTCTTCCGCTGAAGACCGAAAGCGCAGCATACCTCATTGCCGAAATTGTTCTTAGTGAACTCTAGAGAGTTGAGCATCGCATTCGCTGCAGCGAGCCTCACATGATTCGACGATTCCTCTTTGCGAAGTCCATGCACAATTGCCGTAAGAATTTCGTTGGCTCTACCTTCTAACGTCGATGCGTTTATATCCTGACAGATATAACCCAACGCCTGAAAGTGTATAAATCATATCGTTCAACTCCTTCTCTCGAATAAGCAATTCAAATGCCCGGTCCTAAAAGTACTTTTCCTGACCAAATAAGCAAATCAACCTCACCATGTATCCACTAACATCTGTGACAACAAAATAACGAAATTTTTGCTTAATGAAACATCCGCTTCATATAGCTTGCCACTTTTACAAAAAGCGATTATTCTAACACTGCCAAGGTAGCTGTAATAAGTCCCATCCCTTATTGAGGGAAATCAATAACCAACAAAGAGGACATATAAAAGAAAGAAGCAAAAGACAAATAATAGGACTTCAAAGATAACTTATTTTATTAAAAACGTATTCCCCGCTCTCTCCTTTTATGTACTAAATACTTTATTCCGATAGCCATCTCCTTCCCAAATTCAATCGAAAATTGCACTTCCGCATTTCCACAGAATCTGTCAAATAAAAAAAAGCGGAACAGGCTAATTTGCCGTCTTTTGCTTATCATCTTTGCGATATAAACGGATACAAACGATGGTCGACAATAATGAGAAGGAAAATAGCCATCAAAAGAAATGATATATTTACATACCTCCAAACACGACTCCTTTAGCATTTCCGTACTCGTAGACGTTATATTGTGCTGAAGCCATGTGATTACTTCCGGCCATTGCTGAAAAAAAAAAGAATCTTCACGAACTCGATAGGTTAGATTAATTTCGAATATTTATCTGCACCGCAAAATTTGAGCGATGAAGAGCCATCAATTTAAATGTGCAAAGCTTACAAATAAAGATATCAAAAACGCGGTCAGTTTACAAATATTATAAACAAAAAATACGAAAAAGGTACATCGATGAACTGCGGACCCCATTTCAGGAGACTTCCTAAAATTGCTCGTTCATGAATATGCTACAACCCCCCTCCCCCTCGCAACGCATAATAATCAGCTAGCAAGCAATAAAGTCATGATTACACTGAAAAATCTTCTGCATCCAAATAATTCCTAAAGGACATAAAACATATATACATATGCATATGTATGTATAGGTATGTGTATATATACGCACTACATATATGCTTACATATGAACGTATATATATAATGTATACATTACATACATATACATAGCGCACGTATACATGCATAAGTATACATATATGTATATAAGTGTACATATAAATACTACATCCTATTCGAATTTTTAGCAAAAAATATCCCATTTCACACAAGAAATTTCTGAACATTTCAATATATTCCAAGATCCATAAAACAACAGAAACCTGAGAGGGTATTTCGGCGCACGCGATAGCAGCAACACATTGCGCAGCAATCGAGGGCCGGAATGCCTCTGTGCCAAGTGTATGCAGCACATTCTGCTTCACGAAGTGACGTACGTTCTCTGGTAGCGCCAACCACCTAAACTAATTCACCTTTTATATCAATCTCAACTACAGGATATTATTCCATGAATTCGGTACTATCTTAGATCTCACACCCAACTCATACAAGCCCATCCACTTATTACAACAGAAAGAAATAAGACGCTTGTAGTATAATCAAATCCTCTGAAGAAAATATCCCTACTCATTATAGGCATACGTGAAATGCAGCTACATATGCAAATCACGTCCACTCCGTCCCAACAATCGATCTGCCTCATAGAAAAAAGCGAATCTATGTCTGAGCTTTCTTTCAAGAAAATAACTGCCATTGTCGAAATCCCCAAACAAATGAAACCCTTCGTTAAAGCGTATTTTTCGAGTTACTATCACCACAAGAACATAAAAGGACATCAACATACACTTATCAACAACTCAACACTAAAAATATGCTGCATAAAATACACCAGAACGCGATTACCACAAATTGTAACAGCCAAAACTGCTGACATATAATTTACAGATTTCCCCAATCCGCTGGCAACAAGAATGTTGCAGATTGCAACATCTGAGCTCTCAGATTTGAACCACGCTACTCGGGATCGCCTAATTTCAGCTTATTTGAAGCACGGAGCCCCAACGCCTAGAAAAAGCTAATACAACAAAAGGAGTTAGCCAAAACCTCATTAAAACTGAAATTTCATTTTGAAATACAATAGAAAACAAACATTGGGCGAATAGCTCGCCCCGACGGGGCAAGTATATAAAGACAGAGTGGTTTATTATATACCCATTTGCTGAGCACGTTCTGCGTGCTAATTCAAACAAACAGAAGCAACTTAAAGTTAGAGATGAAACCTTCGCAGATATTCCGTTTTCGTAGCTTCTTCTTTAGCGACGAGAACATTTTTCAACTGTAGACCGGCTGCCTGTCTGACGAAATTGGTGCATCCTCTATTTGACAGAACTGACGATAATTGCTTTATAAATTCTGGCTGCAATATCCATCTCCATATTAGCCAATTCATATATAGAGTTCCGACGAAGATACGAGAGCGGAAGTAAGGGAAGGGAATTTTGGAGAAAGAAATATGGGGAGGGGAATTTTCTCAGCAAAAAAAGAGAAACAAATCGAATAAAATGGTACATATCGCAAAACTGTAATCCAAAAATTAAATGAAAGTGCGGGAGAGAAAAGTGGGAATGAAAGTAACCCTAAATAAGAAAATATTCAACCAAATTTAAGATGATCAGAAAATTTCCTGCACGAAAATAAAACTCCAAAACCTTCCCAACTAATCCTTAGATTTCCGGAACGCATTCAACTGACAACGTCGATTTCTACTTTATTTTATTCAGAGAACGTCCTTAGGCACCCATAACAGTACTATGGCTTCAACAACAGATCACCATGAAAAAAGGATACTATCAAACGAAATTTAGTTCATTCGTGTGAGGAAACTTGCCACACAGTCAACTAACTATCTGCGCGGAATTTTGAATAATTTTTTCTTACTCAAATAATTCAGTGGTTGTACGCAAACCGCGATATTCCTTTGTATTTTCTCATTCTATTCAAAGTAATTCAATTTACAATAACAATAATGCACTTACGAAGTTTGTAATGCAAGCTTGTTTCAAATAGTCGAGAGCCAATCGCTGATCGTTGGGATCTGCAAAATAAGGGAAATCCCTGTAACTTCTTAGACTAATATATGGTTCTGACTGCCATCAGATGATCTACTTTTAAAATACTAGCTTTAAGGATAGCAAATGAAGTAATTCAGTGCTTGGATTGCAAAAAATGTGTTTGTTACCAACTCGAATACCTACAAATATTACCGGCGGTAATGCCTTCCTTCCCTTAATTTCTATAATACAGTCCGAGGACCAAAACTAAATTATGAAATGACGATGCAACGTGCTTAAAACATTTTCCCCTCTTGTGCAGTTGGACACTTTCCCTAACCTCTTGTCCGGAAATGGTCAAGATTTCTAGACGAACGCTTGTAGAATATGAATTTTTGGGTGCGGTCACTGAATTAAAGACGATTGGCATTCCAAACTGGCGAATGGCTGAAGCTATAAGGCCCAAATCAATCTTTTTTCTCCAAAAATTTCTACTCACTTGCTTGCCGATTCACCTTTTCTTTGCTGGCGAGCTATCTCGCCTCGCTCACTTTCAAAAACTACTGCACTGATTATTACCTAATCACATTCGCTAACAGCGTGGTAAGCGAATATGCGCGACTTCTCTCGACATTTGATGATCACATTCGTATATAACGCTGCAGTGCTGTTTATATTAAATGATGTCCTCAAAACGGCTTAATAAAGAGGGATCGATCAACAACTGGGTTCTGACCTTCCAAAAGCGAAATCCTAATTTCTTAAAGACATCTACTTCCACAAAGTTTAGCGAACACCTAACAACTGTGAGAAAAATAACTACTGATGCTAAACCTTAGAAAAATTTCTCTCTCCACCATCAACCCGGATTAGCGGACTCAAACTTCCAGAAGCTTTGGATATCGGAGATATCTCATCACTTTCGAGAAGGGGGAATTACTTAAGAACCTTTTCATTTCCAGAGCTCCGACTCCTGTTCGGGGTGCCTAATGACAACAATATTGCTGTGCAGTGTGCTTGAAATAGAAGAGATTTCCTCCGAGGTACTCGTGATTGACGGAACCTCTGCTTTGGGTCCCCGAATGCCAACACCATGATAAGGATAATTCTAGATTTAATTTCCATGAAATTATACCGCTGCATACGATATGCTTCAAACTCTTTTGCAATATTCTATGACCGACGCACGGCCACTCAAACGATACTCTTCTATTCTGCCATCAAAGTTTGGAATTCCATCCTATGCTACGCTATAAATAAAACACGTTCTACCCATTCGGATCTGTACTATTCTAAACGAATGCCTCACTTTCCTTTATAATCTTTACTCTCCTACAGCAACCTATATTACACTTTATCAAAAAGCTAACCAATATCTCCTCAAATTTACGATTTTACATTCATAATTTTCACTATAAAGGAGCTTACCCTAGACTACCTTAAATATTATCAATCTGAAAATTGTGAATCGAACACCGTTTGAAAAATTTTTCAAACATAGGCCAATAGCAAAGCGCAATCACTAGCCCAAGTGAATCTATTTTCAATTATGCAATCAGTAGTACGGAAATAAGCGCCTCCTCCACAAAAACTACAATAGTGGAAAATCCGCAGTGAAGATAATTTCTTAATTAATTTAAAGTGTGCATCTAAACTTCACATATTATTAACATTCTTCCCTCAGTCCGCTGCCTCATTCAGCTGTTACGGAAGATGGAACTTGATCAACCCGCAAGAATAGTTTGTGCAAGACGACGCCTCTCTGAAGGAGGAGCCCGAAAAGAAACCCGTCGCAGAAAATGACTAATGCCGAAGATGAAGACCTGCATCGAGCAATTTATCTAATATTTCAAAAATAGCTCAAAATAAGTGTCTTAAAGCTAAAAAAGATTCGGACAATAAATTATTCCATTTTTTCAAAATTAAACTATACGATTAAATACTCGCTGCGTCAACTCGTTAACTATTCCATATAATTCTATTTTTCCCTCTCATCGCAATTTTTGAAAGCATTTTGCGCTGTTAGTTCGAAATAAGTTTGATACAATTGATGACGACTGGAAATCATCGACAGATCGACTTCCATAATGAACTGATCCAGTACTGACTAAGTGTCTCCAAGCTCACTTCTGCAAACCTCCCCTCGCGTTAGCCACAAAAAAAAACGTGCAAAAATCTCCCTCCTCTAATATTCTACGTAAGCGAAATCTTTGCTAGCCCAAAATATGACACAGAGCGGACTACGTTAGGTTGGAGGTATCACTTGTCAACGAAAAACCCACAAAGACAGATATTAGTGCACTTACTTTGAGAAGCGGTTTTCTCCAACACTTGTAGCAGTTCCGGTTGAGCCATCCTGCTGCAAATAACACCAATTAATAATCGGCCATTCACAGCGTATAATTATATCGCCATTTGCACTAAAAAATGACGCTAATGATCGTCATAATGTACCCTACCGCTTACACAGTGATTTCGGCTATTTTATATATCGACCTATGGGCATTCAACAAGAAGGATATCAATTCTTCAAACGGTTACTTGAGAATCCCGGAGGAAAAAAGAAACCGAAAAAGAACCTCTTTCTCGATTTGGCGAATTTTCTTTATAAGTATATCTTACTAAGGCAGTTTAATGCAGTTGAAAAAGAGATCTCGGGTCCCTTTTCACAGAGTGATAAACTTGCTTCCCCTCCCCCCCCCCCCCCCCCCCTAGGAACTTAGTGAATGAAAATAGCCCTCCTTCCCTCATTTCCACAAAATCCCACATTAATAATTTAGTTAAATTTAAAAGTCATTCATTTTTTTAAGCAGAATTTTTAGTGGAAAAAAGATACTAGTTGAATGGAAAATTTTGAGCTGAAACGAGGATCTGAGTGAAAAAACAAAAACAAGAAACATCTCAGCAATAATAACTGCGAAAACTGTAACCATTACTGATTCCGATCTTTCAACTCAAATAACCCGAATTTTACTTGCCCATACTTGTAAAATTTCTGCAAATTTATTTGCTAGTTGATTGGAGGGTACTTTTGGAACCCCAAATTTGTGGTCAATATTCCAACCTTCACCTCCCCCCTCCTCCTCCCAGAATATACTTCAGTTTTCATCAGAAGCAGGTTTTACAATATCAATAAATGCACTGTGCCATATATCAAATCGTCAATCTCCTCCTCTTTTCCTCACCATCCTCACCCTATTCCCCCCACTTATAATTCCCCATTTTTGCGTTTCATCGGTCCAAATCAGCCGATGATCCATCTTAGTGAGGTAATTTATTCTTTCACTTAATCATGAAACAGATCTTCGCCTGAACTTAAGAATATCATTACTAAAGCATAAATCAACTTTCATGTTCAATGCGGCGAATGTGGAGAGAGGTAGAAGGAGGGCCAGGAGGAGGAGAGGGGAGGGGAGATGGAATGAAGTTTCGAAAACCATAAAATCAACTTTTAAAAAAAATGAGATGAGACATAAAATACGACAAATAGAACATCAGTAAAACAAAATACTGAAGTCATTACAATGTAGTATGTAAGCATGGCGAGAGAGAGCTATTTCATTTAATGACGTAGGAGAAAAACCATCAAAAATTATCGGTAAATTATAAGAATAACAAGCGAGGATGAGAATATAAGAATAGAGCCATATCGTGAAGAGATTCACAAAAGATATGAGCGAAAAAGAGGCGAAAGCGACATTATGGATAAATTAATTCGACACATTTCTCAGGATTACTCCTCTTTTCCTTTGCCTACCCTTCCGATCAAGTCATCTTGCCAACGGAACTTCTAATATGCAATAAAACCTCGAACCTCTTTAGCATCAGGCAATAGACCTGATGATAGTTATTTATTCTAGTTCTTATTTCTAACTTCTCCCCAAGCTCAAACTCAAAACCTGATATGAAGCCTCAGTGAGCCCCTCCTCAATAAGATGAAGAAAGACACAACTGGAATCGAGTAATCTGCTATGAACTATCGCGGCTCCCAACTCGCTCCAAGTCCCCTCTCCCCCACAATTTCCGAAAACATCAACACGAACGAAGCATCCCTTCAACGCCACCAGAATATCTCAACACACTAATTCAAGGCAACGAGGCGCCAATTCGATCATATCCTCGATGACGCAACACCAAAAACTTTTGTAACATCGCTCATTGTGGAGAACAAATCCGACGCGAATGTTACAAATTTTTCGCACCGATGCAAGCGGTGAATTTTTGAAAAGTTTTCAAATATCGTTCTCAGATACGATCGCAATACCGTACTACTCAAATTAGACACCCATGTTAGAGATTGCTGTTCGAATGCGATAATTCCTATGCCATCTCGCATAATTTGTGATGCGATAAGCGAGTTTTAAGATTTCATTTTGAAACGATTTTAATTGATATCCTGGAAAATTAGGCATCCTGGTTCGGCAATATTCCAAATCCACGAATTATATCATGGAATTGTCGCATTAGAGCACAACGCGAAATGTTAAAGCGTTATTGAGGAATGAATTTCACCTATTGCTTGGGAAGTGGGAATACAGATTAGTCAGCATGAATGATCGTCGACTGCGTTTCCTCGCTTCTTTGCAATTGAGGAAGGCAATAGACATTAGGCGGGTTGGCGCAATTTGTGCTTTTTATGATTCAATTCAGGGGATCGTTCGTTTTGCAAAATGTTTGAAAAAAGTGACTATGCAGCACCAAATGACACATTTTCTCATATCGCCGATCGCCTATACACATAGAGGTCGATTTGTCCAGGTTTTGGTCTATATAACTCAAAAAAAGGTGGGACTGCTCCACCTTTAGAGTTGGTAACTTCCACATATTTTCCACAACCAAATCCCCCTATTCACCACTGATCAACCAGTCGAAAGTTAAGTAATGGTTGAAAGATGCTGCTTTGGTAACCTTCGTTCTCAAAAGCTTTAAGAAAAGAAAATGAAATGATCTATGTTTCAACTTCAAAAATTTACTTATTTTCATACATCGAGTCCGAAAACAACGCGCCTGTCCGGTTGCCCATTAGGAGATGAAAAGAATTTTACCCATCCGAGAAAGAGGCCTAATATCCGGATATTGTTGCCTATGTTACCTTTGTGTGTGAGCAAAAAAAATTCACTATTTCCCGAACATCAATCCCCAAAAAGACGCCGGTTTTTGCTCTCATCGTTGCTTGTAAAGCCTTTGAGAGTTCCCGTCCATGACGCATCATTCAGGTGCTAGAGCATATATTCGGTGTTCTTTAGGCACCGAACAGCATTGTGTCAATACTCTCACCTCTAGGATCAGAGTTGCAATAGAAGTATCACAACTACTCAATTACCTACATTTTTTTTTTTGAGATTTTCGCTCATTCTTAACGAAAAACAAACTTCGTAAGTGAAAATCACTTCGATTATTTAGTTCATTCAATAATCATTTACCCTCGAATGATCATTTAGAGCGTTTCCAGGGTACTTTATATTGGTAGAAAGGATGAAAGCTTTTCGAGAAATAAATGGCGACATTAAGTAATTCCCCCATCCTGAAATATGCGAATTTTTTCTGGTCATAATCGAACGATGAAGGGCTAAAGGTTTCTGCTGAGCTTCACATGAGGTGGACCACCTAGTTCTCTATAAATATGTTGCGCATCTAATTTTACATTTATCAGAAATCTTTTCAATAGGTTTTCGCCCATAATGAATAAATAAAGCTGAGATTTTACAATGAAAAATGAGAAAATCAACCTACTGAGAGGTTAATATAACGGATTAAAGTGCTTTCAATGAGTAGTGCCTATAAAGATGGTATATATGTATGTAATAAAACAAAATAAATTATATTTTACATTTGCTGAAATGAAATTTGGACAAACTAAAGTTCTCTGCATAAACCTTGAGTGGATAATTTCATGTTTCAAATTATACAGCGGATTATTTTATTGGGATTTTTTTGAGGTAGCCGAAAAATATTAACGAAAAAGATTGCGTCATAGGGAAGCAAGAGATCGACAACCTCCTCCACCTGACAGATTTAAGTCTAAACGAATGTCAGAGAGATTTTTGACAATCCAATTAAGTGAAATATGGAGGTACAACTAAACTTGAGAAGCTTGAACTAATCAAACAATAATGGTGAAAAAATTACCGATAGAAAATGAACCGATCATATTGGTCACATTTTGCTGAACGCCCTTTCCTCTTGAAATTTCACGAATATATATTCACTATTTTCATTTCTATGAAAAGAGATTATCATTCTATGTGGATTGGTCGTCGGGCTACGTTTAAAAAAAAACCTTCTTTTAAACGTTAATACGTATAAATGAACTATAATTATACAGAAAGAAATTGTTTCAAGGTTACATTTTAGGTTAAAATAAAAACGGTTGAAATTCTACAAAGTCGTTTTGTTTTTGAGAAGAAAAATGCATTTTTGGTGCTAATAATTTGAGAAAATACGTCGCAAAGTATATTTGCAATTTGCATACTAATAATTCCATAACTTTATTCTAAGCCAACGTTCTATCACCCCTCTCGCTAATGGTTTGTGGTTCGTTCGAGTGCGGCGGCTTTGCTCAACTGAGGTGGCCGATACTTCCCGGAAGGTCATCTATCTCCTGTTTCCACTCTCATTCATTGTAAGTGCTACTTTACGATATCGTAGTTGGCAGTATCGCGGGCGGCTACTAAATATGGTTGTTTGTTTATTTGTTTTGCATTTTTGGTTGCAAATATCTTCCATATACCTTCATTTTCCATCTTTTCTTTTTCTTTCAAGCCGAAGTCCTTCTTGCTATCGTCAACAAATTCTTCTGGCCCTATTTCCCCTTTACCCAGGCAAATGGTCTCTGGGAAGTAATAGTAAAAGCTTTCCAGCATTTTCTAGCTTGATAGTTTTCGAAACGATTTATGCAAATAGGAGTCATAAATGGTAACAACTATTATCGTAGATAATTTAATTTCATCTTATATTTTCTTCTATCGGCAACTCTATTTAAATAATAAATAAACTATTTTAATGTGTGAAATTGATTTTCCGATATAATTATGTTCTAGTATTGAAATTGTTACGATTGAAATGTTTCCCCAAATTTTTACTTTCAATGTTGATTCTATAGACTCATTCTCCTAATTAGGATATCCAAATATCTGAATTTGAGATAAATAAGGGGAGGAGGAGAGGGGGGGATGTACGATTCCCTCTCCTCTATCTACTGTCACGCCAACATTTCGTGGCTTTAAGCACTCTCACGGTCATTTGTTGAAGGTAATGATCACGTTAAACCCTCTCATGCGCTACCATAGATTGTCATCGCTGTGAGCGATCGTAAACAGATTCATCTAATATCCTCATTTGTGGAAATTTCTCCGGATTAACATTCATTGCTAAAATGATCCAACGTTGAGATATCTCGTAATGCGCGTTTTAGAACATATTGTTGGGTAATATTTGCCAAAAAGAAGGCATTTTTAATGCATTGATTTAAACCAATATATTCTCCTATCGAATGCAAATATTCGAATAATATGGGAACTCTTCGACTTTAAATTTTTGTAAACACATTTTAAAATACAGTAAAAATATAGGTCAACGGTTAGGGAGCGCGAGTTGCATAATTTAGAGCGCAAAAGGGTAGAAAGATAGCCAAGTGGCACATTCAACGAGACGATCAAGCTGCGCACGTTGCTAATCTCATTCACCTTGAATTACTTACCTGCATAAGTAATTCACCTACTACTGCAGATAAAATACTAGCATAATGAACATGTGATTGCACCTAAGATTAGTAGTATGGAGGATGGAACGACTGCCCAAAATACAACTTCGAAAGAGGCATATGAGAAAACAAAACATCTCGATGAAATCAAGAATGTACTACTACGAAGCGACTTAATGCGTCAGAATTATCGAGCTTCTTCCTCTACCTCGATATTTCAATAGCTTTAAGAATTGAAAAATCACATACGACAGTCACCTCATCGATTTTAGTTCAATCGTTAATCTTTCGTTATTATTATCGTCGAAATTATTGCTAAAGGAAAATATGAACGTATAACACATTTCTTAAACGAGGGGATATCATTTGATTAGAATATTTGAAAAATTATATAAAACGACGATAGAGCGAAATTATATAGTGGTAAGAAGAACGGATCTTTGGAAGTGAAAACGCACAAATCACACATATATAAAAATCAAATTCAAGAAGAAAATGTTCAGAAGGATGCAACATTCATTTATTATCCGGCAATCCAGCGATCAAAAGAGACTTCCGCTTTCTGCATGTCCTGAGCTGAATGACAGCGGTATAATACAAAATTTCTATCTTGCTTCATGGATCGTTCCAGCGAATAATTTATGCAAATAGAAAGATTGCTTGATGAAAAACCATTCCTTGTCTGAAAACCTCATATGATAACTGAGATACATAATGATCATATCGGCCGTAAGATTAGAAGAGTGACGGTAGAGATTTTTTACTGACAATTGTTCTAGTATTGCAAGCAATTGAAGAGGCAACCTGATTGGGATCATTGTAATTTTCAGAATAATTTTTCGAAAAATGGAAGCAAAAAATTCACTAAATTTCGTCGAGAACAGCTCTCATCAATAAACCTCCCGCAGTGAATCTAGGAGGGCTTTCTTTTTTAATTTGCTCGGCAGAGGGATTTGTGAGAAATCCGATAGTGCGCCGACAGTTGGAATTATCTAATCGTTCAACGATGCTCCACCGCTGAATTGATGCACTAAACATTGGGGAATTTTCCGCTCCAACCTATAAAATTAAGAAGGTAGAAACCTTTAGTTTAAATAAATTGGTTGCAATAATTTGTTGGAGAGGAAATGCCTCAACGATGGAAGCCGGTTCGTTCAAAACAACTCACAATCCAACCCGATACATAAGTTTGCGAGTTACGATCATAATTGCTCAACAAACTACGTGGTATTGGTTACGGCTACAATATGTTACCAGTCAAAATACCTATATACCGGCGTTATAGTTAGAGCCTCTCGAGACACTTATGTTATGATCAAAATAAATAATTGTATATTCCATTTCTACTATTAAACGGAAGGAAACTTATTATTCGGGCAATAATATTCTAAATTTGCCTCATAACGTTTCTGAATAATTTCAGTTGTATTGACTAATTCGTTATTTCATAGTACAAATTGCAGTTGTCTATGCATTTCCACCCAATCATTCTATTGTCCTCAAGAGGTGCATCTCCATAATCCATTGTTGCATGGATCGACGATAGACAATGCAACACAAACAACTAGTCGGCACTATTTCGAGTCATAGAAAAAATCCCTTCCACTTCTTACGGTGACAGGAAGTGTTGCTATTTTCACTCTTCACATAATCCCATATTTGGTGAATTTTGTGACTATTTCTAAAAAAGATTTTCCCTAAGTACGGGCAAACGTGCGTTTATTTATGAGCGGGGAAATCTGCAGCACGAACGATATTGAAGACGTCTAGAGAGAACGGTGCTAAAATAAGGAATCCTACTATAAACGCGTGTATCGCTCATGAAAACGAATCGATCAACGCCGCATGTTCGGATTGGTTCAGCTGAGCCCCCGAATGAAGCCACCGACAAAAAAACATTGAATGATAAACCAGATGTCGGTGCAGGCCAATTAACCGATCAGGTAAGCAATCACCTTTATTCCTTCGGAAATAATATTTGCGACTGGTTTGATAATCAAAAGTAAGGAAGTTTGTTCGAGATGCGTGAGTAGCTCCTGAATATCCTTTAGGCCGATACATTCGTATCTTTCGGTCAACGTTTTCTTTAAGCGAAGAAACGACGTCTCATTCTATATTTCATTTGTGGACTTTCGCCTACAATGGACGAATACTTCCTTAAGTGAATCTTCCCTCCCACCTTTTTAAAGTTTCAATTTTCTGAAAGTGTTTCACAGTGGTATGAAGTGAAGTTTTCTTGTAAATTGTTAGTAATAATAATTTCTATGGAATAAATTCGGCTGTGAAGAATCATATTCGATGGTATTTTTTAGCTATCAGATATGACCGAAGAGGACGAAATAGTTAGCAAAGGAATTGCAAGAAATTACTCCGTTTCTACCGCTTATATGGTATTTCTCTTTTATAGAATAAACAATGCTCAAGTTTATTAATTATTTAGTTAGTTCAATAATTAATAGTTTTCCCATCAATCTAACATAAATTTATCGTTGCAAATAAGCCCAAACATAGGAAAAAAACTGGCATATAATGTGTGTAGAATACCATAAATAAATAAATAAATAAATAAATAAATAAATAAATAATATATATATATATATATATATATATATATATATGTAAATATATATAATAAATAATATAGAACAATATAAATAATAGATAATATAATACAATATATATAATATATGGAATAAATATAATACATAAATATATATCACCACATAAGTACCTATTTAAAGCGATCGATATAGGTTGAAATATTTCTCCATCAATGAAACACACATATATATAAAATATCTATTTAAAATAATATATAGTATATTTCTCTATATATAGTATATTTCTCTATTTCTCTAAATATAAACACATAAAATATAATAAAATATATAGTATTCTGATATTGAGACTTTCCAAACGACAGTTCTGGAGGGTTCTTGTATAATATGCATAATGGCCATTTAAAGAACAACTGAATGGAAGGAAAGACCGCAAGAGGGATGCGACTCCGCTCTAAGAGATCGAACCGAGATAAGCGGACAAACGAGAATATCAGAAAGTTTCAAAAATAACGTTTAATTTTTTGGGGGGAATATGAGGAAGAAAGAGCTTTTCAGTTGATATGGTATCGGAATTAACATAGTATATGAAGTATGGTAAATAACAGGTTCTTTGCATTTAAACTTTCATTTCCGCACATTTTTTCCAGCCTATTCTAAATTAGACTTCACTGTTTGATTGCGTGCGCAGTCCACCTGACCGCTGTTTTCGCATATTGAAACTAAGCAACATTATTCACCATTTGTAGTTCATGATGCAAATTTGAGCGCTACGGACATTTGCGCTTTGGAGTATGTGTATTGTTCAAGGAGTAATTGCATGTAACACATGGATAAGAAATGATATTGTAATGTTCTCCAAAGAAGTATTTTTATTAATTAAATATAACGGATATGTGCAAAAAATTCAAAAACGTTTATTGACAATCATTGGCCGTTTCGATGATAATCTTTATATTATTATCGCTAATCAATATGAATGAAAATCTTAGCGTTTATGAAGACAAAAGGTGTTGAAATGATATGCAAATATATCGGGCATAATTTCTATATATATCTAAGTTCTTTGGGATGTTTTAGTTTCTTTCTTTGGAAAGATTCAAAAGATAGATTCTTTCTTGTAGTTTCTACTTTAACCTTTTTTTGCAGCGCTTTCTAATGAAGAATCCACGTGTGAAATTCCTCACCTTAATTAATCTTTGCTTTATATTTGTCAGTTTTTTATGTCTTTTGGCACTTATCACATTCATTACCTATACAATTCTATTGAATCACCGGGTTCGTTGGACAGTTTCATTAATATCTTTCTGCTCAATTACACCTAAAATATAGCGAATTTCAAACGATTGGATTTGTTAATTTACAGAAACAGTTAAGAAATCCAAATGAATGAAGAAAGACGTTTTCTTTCTTCATTCCATTTTAAAAGCTAAAAATTCATTGCAATTCCTATATTCATATTGATCAACATTACGTTTATCAATAATTTGGAGGTATTTTTTGCAGATATTAGTATCTAAGGGTATCCGAAGGTCTATATAAAATGGGTCTTTGCAAAAACACATCCACTGCTAATCCTGAAATTGTAAAAATAGCCGTAAGCAATTCCCAGAGGGGGGTGGAGGGGAAGGATCATACATAGCTCCACTTTCCTCTATTCCTCCCATCCTCTCCGCCCTTCGCCCAAGTTGAGATGGAAACAATTTCTGAGTTCCTTTTTTTTCTTTAATTTCTAATTTTTCTTAACACTAAGAACTTTCATACACCGAATATTTGTAACTTTCATACACTTAAGCATTTCAAAATTTGCAATTCACTTCTTATAATTTCATCCCACTAGGCCTTACGATCAACGAAGTCAATCCAGAAACATGTAATGCTAAAAAGAGATAATTAAAGATTGCTCATGCTTATCCAGAAGGCTCAAATCCGTGTTTATATCGTTGGAGTGAATGGAGCACTTGTTCGGCGACTTGCAAATCGGGCAACGTGGAACCACATCGTACACGTCGTGTGCTACGTGATTCCATCTTATATTCACGTGGTAACTATTCAAAATGTCCAAAAAATATCGAGAATCTTATCGACACAATCCCATGCAATCTCTACTTGTAAGATCTTTTCACCTCTATTTTAGTGGATTTGCAACCTCGACTTCTTTTCATATAATTATTCTGTAGTAGTGAAAAAAAAGACAATTTGAAAAATAATGGATGTCTATAAATTCAAAGAAGTTTCAGTAATCGACGATTTCAGCATCGGTTAAGGAGTCGGTGAACAAAAATGCACTAGCAAAGTGCAATCGGGTGACCCGCTTGTGAGAACTATAATATTTTGAAAATCCCATTTTATTTAAGTATGTAATGCTATGATGAGTGAACAGTGATGACTTTCGAGATGCTATAGAGAATATCGGCGTTTTAATGTTTTTTTCTTTACATTTTACAATTCCCGATGATTTAAATAAAGAAAAAATGAACTTTTCCCTTCATTTCAATCAAAATCTTGATGAAAAATATCCCCACAACCGTAAAAATGTCAGTAATTTTGAATTAATATCGTTTTCTTTCCCAATGATTCAGTGAATCATTTGCAAAAGTGAGTGAAAGAGCTAAGCTTCTTGCATTTAATATGGCAATGTTTCTTTTTTTAAACCAAGAATGAAATCTTTGATATGAAATTCATAAAGATGGGTTTTTCAGCAAATCTTATTTAAACATGACTTAGGCTATAAAAACTATCTTAGTGAACAAACAAAGAAAAACAAAAAACAAAAAAAAACAGAATAATAAATAAATAAATAACGAGAAAGCAGCAAAATTGAACAGGCACATTTCTAGAACTTAATGATCAATGAATGAATGAATTATTGAAACCTTATTCGCTTAATATCCACTCGTGATGCGTTTCCATTCTTTAAGTTAGTTCAGCAGTTGAATTTAGAGAGTGAGAATATCTTATTAGTGCAATGCGATCATATTCGTTCGCTAAGAAAATTATTCCATGTTTAATGGGAATAGACGAAATTCTAATTTTCATTAGTACATTTATTTTAAATCCTCCCCCCTCCCTTAAAAGTACGCATAATAATTCCCTCGCTATGAGGAGATTATTCTCATGATGGGAGCAGTATCCTCTCAATTGAAACTTCCGGAGAAATTGTATTTTTTTTTCTTTTTTTTTGTATTTTTTGTATTTCTTTTGTATATTGTATTCTTTTGTATATTGTATATTGTACTTCCGGAGAAATTGTATTTCTTTTGTATATTCTTTTTGTAATTGTATTGTATTTTTTATTTCATAAACCTATGTCGGGAAATTTCTCGCGGATAGAATTCATTTTTCGTTACGATCATCGAATGATAAATAGAGAATCATTTCAGAACAAAAAAAAATGAAATAATAAAAAATAATGGGATAAAAAATTAAAAGTTTCATATTTTTTGTAAAATTTTCTATTGTATTTTTGCTCGAATTTTTTTCTGCGTATTTTTAAATAGAAACTCAAAATTGAATCTTCAAAACTATTAGAATTGGACTTTTTTATTTTGAGAATATATAAATATAAATAAATGAATTATTAAATATTAATGAGTGTATAAATCCTGATGAAAGAGTAAATGAATGAATGAATAAATAAACAAACAAACAAATAAATAAATAATTAATTAATTAATTAGTTAATTAAATAGGTAAATTTGAAAATATATATATGTTAATACAGTAATAATTGAGATGTCCAAAACCACTCAGCTCATATAAAGAGTGGACGAGGTGTTTCCATTGGAACGCGATTCTCGGTGAAAAAGGAGGTTGCTACAGAATGCGCTTATTGCCTCGCGACGATCAACTCATTGAAATCGACACAACCCAATTAATTAAGCAATGTACGAATGTTGAATGTTACAATCTACCGCCTTAATATTTTTTGTATTCATTTTGAAGATATTTAAGGTATAATTTATATATGCGCGATTATATTTCGCCTTACGTTGAATAACTATTAAAAATGCACTAAATATTTATTATCTATCGTATAATCTTCAATAAAACCTCTCAAATGAACACTTTTCAACGATAAAGTTCTCTCTTATAAAGGATACCCCTCTCAGCTATGCAGCTGAAAAATAGAAAACAATTTCATCAAGAATCGCGTTCAGTAACGATCGATTCTCCTTGTAAAATGCAATAATTAATTCATTATGTGAATTTTCTGAACAAGGAATGCATAATTTAGTTGAGGCAAACTGTTTTCTCCCTTCACCGCTTAATTATAGATAATTACTGTTCATTAACTTACAAATGTCACATACATGTAAACTCTCAAATGTTATATTAAAATGACTAAAATAACTTCAAAAAACAAAGCAAAATAATGCAACTAATTTTCCGACTCCACTGATAAAAATGATATAAATATACGTGGAAAATACGCCTCAATTCCGAAATAAATCAGTGGATGGAAATAATGAGCGGATCATTGATGCAAAACGTGAGGAGAATAAAATCACCGACGACGGAGATCCCCATCACCTTAAAAGTGTATCACCGATAAGGGCAAGCACTATGTAATGAACATATTCCACAACGTTCTATCGGAGACCTAATGTCTTTCAAAATTTCGGCACCTCTAGAAAAGAGCTATCACCATTACTGCTACTGGTAATTCTACAGTTCATCCCTTAATCTTAAACGGCAAACATTCCATTCATTTGCCCGTTAATAGTTATCGTTTGTAACAGTCTACATTTACCTAAACCGGATTATATATGTTTCGCATATTCCGGACTATAAGTCCACATTCATCCGGCTCTTTTGTCATCACATCAGGTAGTCCCGTCCATCTCTCCACCGATTATAACAGCTGACGATATGATGAGATATTAGTTGGATTTCGGTAACCTATTCGCCGATTCTATCTACTGAAATTATTTAATTGAATTTGCTCAAGTGTTGTCTCACATATTCGCTATTTGCTTACTGCAATACTTTCAATCTCAAATATCCATATATAAGCCTTTAATTGTTGGAAAAAAGTTAGTAAAATAAAATGCTCACATAAATGATGCTTTATCGAACTGATGGAAATATGCTAACAAATCTCTCGATGTTTAATTAATTTATTAATCATATCGATATTATCATAACAAAGAAAAAGAAACAACAACACAAGGTTACTAAAATTTATATAGAAATTTCAAAAACTTACATATTACCATACAAGAATATATCCACAAAGAAACGTACAACAATGATTCAATGCATTAATATTTTTCGATAGTTAAGATGAGAATTGAATGAACATTTGATTTTTGTTTTTAAACGAATTATCGTCAGTGAATTTGAAGGAATTTAAAGGAAATCAGTGAATTATCGTCCAATTATGATATGTTCAATAACATATATATACATAAGTCAACAAATTATTTTATAAACGGAATAGTGAATATCACAGATAAATAGTTGAATATCCGAATCGTTAGTAGAATATGACATAAGTCATTTAGTGGCATCAATTGATAATTCAACTATCTTATTGCACGAGAAAAATCCCCGTTTTTTGGTCACTAATAATACATAATAGATAATATCGACGATCATAAGAAGTCGGAGGTCCATTTCTCAGTGGAGATTGCTCATTCTGTGTAAAAGAGACGAAGGTGGGAAAAGAACCTCTGTGGGTACTTCAAATTTATGCAACAGCTGCACTTGTTCGTATGGAGAGGGGAGGGGGGGGGGGGGGGGAGAGATGATTATGACACAATAAAGGAAGGATGGAAAACTGGGATAGGAATTTTTTTTGATGTGGTACCACAAACTTACGCAATAACCGCACACATGTAGTGAGAAGGGACGGGGAAATGATTGTGGTACCACAATCAAAGGATCGAAAACTGGGACATGAGTACTTTTCAGATGTGGTACCACAGACTTATGCAACAGAGGATTGCAAACCTGGATGAGAATGTTTTTCGGATATCGTACTTCAAATTTATGCAATAGCTGAACACGCACACATGAGGAGGGAGAGGAGAGGAAGATGATTGTGGTACCATAACCAAAAAACTGCAAAGCCACCATTGCAAGTGGTTGAATTTGAGAATACTTTGGTTTTCTTAAATCCTACTTTTGCAATATTATGATTTATTGCATAGACAGAATGATAAATAATAAAAATACGTAAATCTCTCCTCACCTTTAATTCACTGTCAGGTGTTCGATTCTTTTTAGAAATCTTTCACTAAACGATTTATTTCCACACACAAAAAAAAGTGGAGTTGTAAAAGAGAGTTGAGCCCAATATGCGCTTTCTTGTCATTTCGCCTAATAAGTCGACCGATCGAAAGAGACTTATTGAAAACGTCCCAAAGTATTTCAACATCGAGCACGGATTCCTCGCAAGTGGTGAATTATGTGATCCCATAATGAAATCATTTTCTGGAATGGCGCATTCAACAGATTTCTTCAACATATTTCGTCCAACGTTTCAACTCCAACAATAGCAAATAGAAAACAATTATGAGACAGAAAACAATGAGTTAAAAAACGAAATGCTATAAGAGGTATGATGTGAATTATACCAACATTTGCAAATCAAGGATCTTCGGGATGAAAGTAAACACTTTTCCATAATTTTAGAAAAGAAAGAGAAAAGAAAGCTGTTTTATATGAATTATAAAAGAATGACAGATATAAACGCAACAAATTAATCTGAAACTTTCCCTATGAAATCTTCCTGGAAAGAAAACACTTCAAAAATATGTGAAGAATAAATTTACACATAAATTATTAATTAACTCGAATAATAAACTAATTAATCCGAAAATAATAAGTAAAAATCTAAGAGAATAAAAACGTACTACCGAGTAGTATATATCGTCAATAGAGAGAGGAGCATGACAAGAGAATTCTTCCCTATTGCATGGATATTTATCGTTATGAAGAGCTGATAAACCGCTCTGAGACATGAGGTAGGGTACGTATTTACTGCAAATCGGCAGGCACTGATTAACTTTGCTAGGATCGAACATCCTTAACGCACTCGAGGTGTTGCAAGTATTCCTTGTTAAGTTATTATCACTAACGTTAAACACATTGATCGAAATCGCGGTTATTTGTTATGAGATCATTTATCGTACGACAACAGAATATCTATAGACTTGATGATCAAGTGAATTGCATCCACCTCTTCGAAAACGCTCTCATTTCAACATAACACTCGTTAGCGCTAATAACAACACTTGCGCGGGTCGTATCGAACTCTCTCCGATATACAGCCGGCGGCGTTTTCTTGATTTCGCAAGAGAGGATAAGTGGAGCGCTAACAATAAGATCTATATGGTTTGTATCGAGCATTGTTTACTTGCGTGCACAGCCGGCTGTGTACTTCGTTGAGGAGAAGAAGTCAATGTGAGCTGAGATGGAAATCAAATCGACGCTCGGTTAGCATGCACAACTACATCTCTGCTTTGTGAGCACATAAACCTCATCATCAAAAATGTAATACCGGCCATAATTAGCCACTGTATGTGAATCACTTGTACCATATACGACATATTCCATCTCACGATTTAGCCAATCGCTATCGCCCAAAAATTCATATTTGTCATTCTCGACATATACGGCCGGTACATGCTTATTCAAACCCGAATAGAGGACCGTGCCCAAGTCGACATCTCTCACCTTCACCCATGAGAATCTGCAGATGAAAGCAAGAGAAACAAATTATCCAACAAATCGACCGATAATATTCGAGCAAATATAATCATCAGAAAACTCTAACTGTATCAATACTATCGAAGAATGCTTATCAATAATGATATTTAGAGAAGTTGAATTCAATAATTTAACACATGAATTCATTGATGGTAAGAGTAATAACAACAAATAGGGAATTTGAAATAATGAAGAAATATTTTTCAGATCGTTTTGGAACACTCGAAAGAAATTAGCCAATATAAATAAGAAGAAGACAATTTACTAAGGAAATATATGAAAAAACAATTGAAGAATTAAATTTCTTTTTCTCTATATAGATGTAATTACGAAAAAAGAAACGAATTTTCAGTAGAGTAATATACAATCGATCAGTGAAAATAACCTAGAGAATCTCATTTAAATAGGAGATGTCATAATTTGATCCTTATATCTCATATCTTATCGGATCTTTCAACGAAATAAAACGGCGTGACAAACGTCTACTTACCTAAATCCATTTGTAGTGGGTGTACCGGAATATTTGAGAACGCGAAAACCTTTTGCTAGCTCAGGATGATTGTTCGTTTTGACGGTATGATTATGAATAAATACGGCTTGGATTTTACCGTTCTCTTCCCATGCTCGACCCCAAACGCCAATTTTATCTGAATCTGGAATCCTGCAATCGCGAAGTGATCCAATTAGTCCGATTCATATTACTCATACATATTCATCAAGGTTCCTTGCCCACTTCGTACTCGTTTCCTTTACTTCTTCATATTGTTTCAATACTGTCTCTACTTTCACTTCCTGGTTTAACATAATTCTCAGTATTCCACCCACATTATGTAATCTTCGAGTGTCGCCGTCGACTACCACCTCTTAATGGTACTCCTCCCCTTTCTCTCCTCGTCCACATCCCCTCACCGTCCCTCTCTCGCAACTGCAGTACAACACTTGATCGCAGTAAAATACGAATGCATTATTGCGCTTACACTGCTCTATTAATAGAAGCCAGTTGCTATGAGGAAAAAGGCTGCAAAACACATATCTCAGATTTTCTGGCGCGCTTTCCATTTTATGTTACTTCTTATATGTTGCTTTTTAATGTATTCTTAGATGAAAAGCGCAAAGATTGACCACTATTGCGCTGAACCCTCTTAAATGTGACCTTTTGACCTTATAGACCTCATTGACGTTATTTGATTTGCTTAGTGGGATCACACGACTAAAAGTCAGTGTGAATCTTGATTAGCTTTTACAGCGAATTGAGTGAACGGACCCGCTGCCCTGCTAGTGCAATTTGCAACATGCATGCCACAGTTATATATGATACCGTTTTACTGTTGTGCGATTCGATGAAATAATTTCATTGCCTCTACTATCACGTCCACAAAAAAACGCGTAGCGTTCCGATTCTCCTCGCCTGGTTCGCTTCATGTTGATCCACTAAAATGGTGTCCACTTCTTGAGATTCTATTTTTTTATTCGCTGCGTAGTTTCCTTGCTTGAAGTAAAAAAAAACACACACACAAAAAGAAAGAAAATTAGAAACTAACCAAAGAGCAACTGCCATATCGTAAGATTTTCCATCAAATTTCATTGCTCTACCAAACGGACGTACCGCATCCTTTGGCATTGGATCACCGTTATGAACAGGTGTGTAGTACCGTGCATCC
This sequence comes from Parascaris univalens, assembly GCA_037576465.1. Taxonomy (NCBI): domain Eukaryota; kingdom Metazoa; phylum Nematoda; class Chromadorea; order Rhabditida; family Ascarididae; genus Parascaris; species Parascaris univalens. The sequence continues at coordinate 19,091,411 of CM075173.1, forward strand.
ACATAGTTACTTTGCTGCAGTATTCAAAAATTGTCTATTTATATTGCATTTAGGCGTTATAGTAGGCATTTATGATTAGCTGGGCTAGCCCAGTTGCACTCAACGCCAGGTAGCAAGCAGTTAAGTGCCGAAGCACGAGATCCACACTCAGCCTTGCCTCCCTAAAGGAGCATTTTTTTGAGAGGGCATTTTTGCAGCAAAAGCAATATATTTATCTGTCGTTAATACTTCTTATGTACGTAGCTACCTTTAGCAGAAGCACATATATCTATGGATTTTAGATCCCTATATAAATGGAAAGTATACAATACAAAAAATTAAAGAAATTTTGTGACGTAAAATTACGTTGTCAAACTTATAAACGATCTGCTGGTAAAATCATTCTCGTAGTGAATTATTGGCCGAATCATTATCGATCGCGCTGAAGTGAATTCAGTGAATGTTTGCCAAAAAATCAATTCCGCTCACAATACAAGCCGGAATCTGCTGCTCTGATGGGCGGAAAAAAGTCAGTTTTTCATTCTTTTCGTGCGACCGGTCCATCACTGTTTCTCACTGAAGCACCCATTGAGAACGTTACAAACATATAACGCCATAAGTTGCTCAAATGCAACAAAAAAGGCAAATGCGCATTGAAGTAAGTTCGATTCGTTTCACTAAATGACTGGGATTTTCTGGGGAAGAATAGTGAGAAGAAAGGAAAAAGGAAATAACATTTCACAGGGAATTTTGTGGGTAATACTCTTTGATCATGCAGTGGTGGCATTACTATTTCTGCACTTATGGTAGAGCATTAAAAGAAAATTACACTTGCCATATTCATGAGAAATAAAATTGCTCACGTATGAGGCGGCACGTTCAGTTCGTATAAATTCGAGGATTTTCTCTGAATCGGCTGAATTAAGAAAATATAACAAAATAAATTGCTGTATATATCGTATTATCATTATCATAAATATGGTAGTGATATGGGTAAGGAGCAATAGAAGTTGATCACTTTGTACGGCCTTCACGCTTCGTTGAATCAATCTATGAATATGACACCTGAAAACATTATGTGTACCTCCTCACTGTTGCATCCGCATTTGCATCGATAATGAAAAATTAAATTATTGGCGAGGAATCGCTTAATGTTTCGAGTTCATTTTTGTTGAATTTTAGCCTTTTCCTGGCTTGTAAAAACTTAGAAAAGAAAAACCTTTAAGATCATACAAAGTTATTCACTCATTAACGTTTAGAATATTTGAATCAAAGTTTCGAGTTTATTTATGTATGAAATGTGGATTGAAACATTTCCAACGAATAAAATACGAAAAATCATTGCTAATTACTTAAAGAAGAACAGCTTTTCCGAATTTAAATGAACATCTGAATGAAGTACAAACGGAAAGAAATTGCAATGCAAAATCATAATGCACTTACTATTGCAATATTCAATTCCTTCAAGAGAAAAGCAAAGAACTGAACAATAGCCGAGTGAATGATTGCCAATAACTTCACTAATATCTACGTAGATTGCAATCAGGTGGAAAAAAAAATTATCGCAAAATTAGTTTGTTTGAATTTTTGACTTACAAGCTCTTACCGAAGTATTTCTAGCCGCATTGCAATTGATCAAAAATCGACTTTTAAGGTGAACAAACGATTGAACTGTGGTTCAAATTACTACGCAAGGATTATTGATCGATATCGACGAGTGAGGTGGAAGAACATAGATACTTGAAAAGTACTATGAATGGGTATATGTATATATTCAATGAATGGGTCAAGTACTAGACATTCGGCAGATCAAAAGCTCTCCTTAACGAAAAGAAGAGGAATCCCGCAATTGGAAACTGAATGGATAAGCCATTGAAGCAGTTTGTTAAATTGTGAGCGTTAGTAGCAAATTCAGAAAGGCTGAGGGTAAACATCAGGGGCGACACACAGGCAAGCGGGAATGCACCCAAAAACATGTCGGTGAAGATCAAGAACCTGCGGGTAACTCCCACTCGTCGATTCACGTTGCTATCGTTTCCATTCACTAGCATTCATTGTTAATTTCCCTTATCCTATCGCTATCCAATATCCAGAATTTACAAGTTCCGTTATTTAAGCACTTTTTCATAATTTGTAACGGCTAAACTTTTGAATTTCAAATACCCCCTCTTGTCTCTCAAAATTAATGTTTATTTTTCCTTTCTAAGCAAGAAAACTACTTTGAAAAACAAAAACTTTCGATCTTATAAACACTTGCAGTTTCACTCGAAAAAGTTGGCGTATATCGTCATTGATGTTTCTTCAGTTAGCCAACATATTATACAAATATTTCGCTGTATTCTTTCATATGCGTTCTTTTTTCTCACTACGTACATATCATCGCCTTCAAAGAGGTTTGAAAATCGCCGTAAATTTAAGGAAATCCAGACAACCATTTAGGAACAAAATAACTTCACCAATATCCATAAAATCTACAAATACCGACTTACTAGTAGAGGAGAACAATTTCATCCCGTAGTATAGTACAGATTGAAGAATATGAACGAAATTTTCCTCACTAAAATGAAGCGAATGGAATAAATATTTGTCGTATTTGTACAGGTGTTTTAGATGCTTGCGCTGAACAATTGAAGATGCCACTTCTATTGAAAATATAAATTGATCGAACTAATATGGCCCCCGATGATTCCCGATAGTGCATTGTTGCGGTTCAATATTTCAGGCCCGGCAGCAAATACATTATAATGGAATAGACTTTACTTTGCAAAGCAGTTAGTTGAGTTAAATGTGAATATATTTATATGTTAAACTACAATGAAAAGACTAAATTACTTATTTATCAAGCAATATTATTTCGCATTTACTACTCTATTTACTTAGCTCTACAAATGTTCACTCCTATCCTCTCCCTATTTCTTTTTTCTCCGCTTATGTTAGACACTCGCCGACTAGTCTGTGCTACCATAAGGAAACATATTCATTGACGCGAAGCTGTTTGGAGGCCATGTAAATATTGACAAATGAGCGTTTCATATTCATTTTCTGATGCATAAAAAACTGCACTAATAACTAAAATAAAAGAAACTGAAAGTCAGTAAGCAAAATCTGTATGTTAACTTCTTGCGTTTATTTCAGCTTATTATCCGATACGATAAAAATCTAAATTTTAGAGACTGATATTAGCCTCGAATCGGCAATCGGACGTTGCGATGAGTTAACAACAAATCTTGAGCAGTATTTTCTTATAATTTATACTTATATGTTACTTTAAAGAAGTATATACAAAATAGGTCACCACACTTTTGGGACCGTTTAGAGATTAGTGTAAAGATCGATTATTAAATAATTTAACTTTGCGGGAATCGGCTGCTACGTGAAAATTCTCTGAAAAAGTGGAGCTACATCGCTTTCTCTTCAGTGACGAATGCTATTCGACAATATTTTAAGAGCGAATACTTGAATTAAGCGCTCCCTTTTGAAAAGATTTTTACTGAGGGAAAAAATCAAGCAGAATCAAAGAAAACTTGGAAAAACGATCAAAGACGAAGCAAAGCGGTGAGAAAGAACCACATGAACAGAAAATGGAAGTTTTTGGCTCAATCCCACTACCCCCACCCCCACTCCCCCCGCTCCTCTACTTCTCCTACACACCTCTCCATTCGTTAGACGACTCCCGCTCCACCCTTGCTCCACCTAGAAGAGAAACACAAACCGTATTGTTGGCATGAAAGATATGATTTAGCGCACTAAAGAAAAATGTTTTCTTATTGATAAATCTGCGGTTTCTTCTTTACGATCTGGTGTTGAAGATTTTAAGGCTAGCGATTCATTCGTAGTCAGTTGTTTAGTTAAACGCTCATGCGAACTTAACTGTCATTAGGTACTTGTTTATGGATGTTTAATAGCTGTACTCAACTTACTGATATTAATTACTCATTATAATCACCGCAATCAAATCAAAACACATAATTAGTTATGCTTAATGATATTCAATAGCTGCGAAGGTAGATACCTGTATATATAATAGCTACACTCTATAGGCTTTATCCCATAGGTGGTGAGAGGTGTATCAAGGGGTGCTCCTTACAAACATAGCGCTAATTTGCCTAGCACCTGGCCTTGGCACGAAATATTGCGTTTTTTTCTCTTCTTTGGAATTTTTGCACATAACGCATATTTGATATTTTTTAGTTCTTTAGCGAATGTTTTTTTTTCTAATTCGCAAAGATCGCTAATAAGCGAAAAGTACGAAATGATGTACCTTCTAAGTGCTCATTTCCTCGGGCTAGGAATATTTTTATATGCGTCAGGTGTATTGCCTGAGATAGCAGTTAATTATTACCTGCCTTTTTACGCAAATAAACCATCCTTTCGGAGAACATAAAGAATAAAGTGAAGTGGCTCGGAAATGGCAAATAAACGCAGCTGCACAGTGATACTGCTAATTGTGGTACTTTATTTTTTAAAAACAAGTTCTTTATGTGCTTATTTCCGGAATATATTCGCTTTTTTTCATGCATGTAGCTTAAAAGTATGTTGTAAACAGTTCGGATGGAAATTAATGATAATATTGAAGCAGTCAGCGTCAACTGCAACAAATATGAAAGAACGTGGAATATAGCCGGAAGCGGGGTATCAGTAACGACAATAAACCTCTAGCCAAGAAGTTCGCATCTGTGGAGACTAGAAAGGATCGATGCAGTTTTAAGAAATGCCGAAAGAATTTAAAGGGAAATGTAAAATAAGCATAAATTGAAGGCGACAACAATAAACGATGAATACTTTGGGAAATGAATCAATCCGCATTATTCATGTACGATAAATCCAAAAATTTATTCATGTGAAACATAATTCGTGTCGTTGGTGATTTCCACAAAAGGATGAGAATCAGTGAAATTATTTTGAGAAATTTCAAGAATTCAGCTGATCGTTGACTATAATATAGTTTTTTTATTATGCGTCTTGCATTTATACAGACATCTATATATATATATATATATATATATATATATATATATATATATATATACAGCGTTTGTTTCCTTCTTTTAATGATTTACTGCTTATCGTTTTACTAACTATTCATCTACTTCTAGTAATTCAAATGAGAATTGTAACGCAGCGTGCCAGGGATATATTCGTATGCGTAATCATGGATCAATGCGCTTTAATGAGTCAAACTCTAAACTGAAGCGAAAGGTTATCCTTATAAAAGAAGGAAGTGATAGCTTGCGGGCGTCTTTATGAATTCCCTATGATTTCAGTGTGTGAAATTCTGGTGCTATGATAAGAATTAATCAGCCATCGCTCTCTAATAGCAAATTCCCGTACCATGAGTATATCACTGAACATGAAAATATTCTAAATCTATGATAATGAAATCGTTCATTCGATCGTGTTCAATTGTTGACTGGTACCATAAATATTCAATAGTGCCTAATTTCATCGATATGACTTTAAAACTATCCTCTTTCATGATACAGTGAGGCAGCAACAAAAAAGCCGTATAACACTATCATTGTAAAGAAAGAAAAATATTATGAACGAAAATATGATAATAATTTTTGCTCCGGCACAATATCATATTATATGGAAAAATCTCCGGAAAAAAGAGCAAAAAAATGAAAAAGAGAAATTAAAGAAAATACTTTAATGATTTCGCAAAAAACAATCCAAATTTCAATTAGACGCGAATAATTTGTAACGATACTTAAAGAACATTTACAAAGAATACTTAAAGAATACCCTCAACGCTAAGTAGAAGAAAAATATTCGCCAAGTTGAATAGTCATATGTAAATTTCAAAAAAAAAAAACATCATCTCGGCAACTAGGTAGAGAAAATCAGCGAAAAGAAAAATTCCACCCAATATATTCGTGATTTATATTGCTGTCATTTTCATTATTTAAGGTAGAATGATTGCCTTTTTGGAAATTTTGGAATTTCAGGATTGAGAGGGGAATCTCAGCTTAGACAAATCTTCGTTGGTTAACCAAGAGAGGACTAAATATTGGTTAACTCTTGGTTAATATCTTCTCCCAACAATATTAGGAGTAAATAAGATGGATTTTCTTCTCTTCAAATTATTCAAAATACTTCAAATTACTCAAATTTATGTATGGTAGATAAAAATTCCTTGCATAAGATTGCTACATAAATATTCAGAGATCTCTGCAGAGCTAGCAAATATGCAAGCTTATTGCTTTTTTGTTCATCAAGAATCTCATTCATTGCCGCTTCGTTTCATCAAAGAAATACCGAATGCGGTCATGGCTCGTGTTCTATGGAGAAATAAATAAAAATGAAACGTTGCAAAATAAATGGGCTTATATTTGTCATGCAGCTCCCGACTATTCCATTCTTTGTTGTTAAGAAACTGCTCACACATATTTCAAAAAATTTTATTCCCAAAAATTTCTATGTGTCCCTTTAAGTGTATGAAAATTCCAACTCGCTCTATTGAACATCTTGGGAAACGCAAAATCCACGCTAAATAGATCACTTAAAATTTGAATGAATTGAACAAATTTTTTACGGCCAATATATTTCAACAGCATCCTTTAAATTCAATATATCACCAGTTTTAGATAAGCTTTTACATTTTACTAAATAGAGGTTTGTTTTGTCTTCCTCAACGCTGCTATTTTCTTTAATAGAAGATGTAATTTTCTTAATGCGCCCAATGTTCTAGCAGAAAAAGAGGACGCAGACGAAGTTGGCAATATTATTTTGGGATAGATGTAAATGTTGTTGTGCCCGTTTAAGAGGTAAATTAGGTGAGTAACAATTTAAGTTTCAACCTTGCAAAGCCAACTTGAATCAAATTAGTTCGACTTTCTGTGGCATTACCTGAACAAATTTTTCGAATATCTCAACAGGAAATTGTCAAGCGCAACTAGTAAACATCACAAACAAATACGACGATTGCATCGACATCAAGTATCGAACACCGCCGCACCGATTGAAAACCTCATAAGTGTTATCTTCCATTTACGAGAAAAAATACTATGGATAAAATATTGCGATTTATTTAAGGAAGCAGTGAAATTGCAATTCTTAGCGTCCTTTCAAGTGGTGATTTCCGATTTATCGAGTCATCAATCAATGCAAAGACAGGTTAGGTGGCGTGTAGGTAATCGGTAATTCATGAAATTGGCACTCCACAAAAAGAAATTTGAAAAATACGTCCAAGAAGAATTATTTTTCATGCTTTTTCTATAACGATAGAAAATCTTTATCTTTCTTAATGCAACAAATGAAATTGCGCACTCTCAGCGCAGCAGCGAAATGAGAATTTTTTGAAATACAAGAGTATGAAAAATGTTCTAATATAGATGAAATAAATAGCATAAAAGAAATTTTAAAAAACTCTTAAAATCTATAGAGTAAAGTAAAATGAATGCGATGAGAAGAATGCCAGTTAGTGCTCACCGAAAACCGGTGCAATAAATGGTGGGGAGTGCCGCATCGGGCGCATCACATTCACTAACGAAGTGTCAATGCGGCATAATAAAACCAAAACATGCACGATACATTCATAAAAGACCGCGCATCGCACCACTTGGCTATTTATTTCACCTTTCATGTTTTATGGCCACTTTGTATTCTTTTCGTCATCCTTTTATTGGCAACAAAGCAACCACCATATGCAAATCCGAAGGCCATTCATCTATATTTATGACGTTTATTGATCAGTGCTTTATTTAAACAATTATTATTTTTTATTTATTTCAAAGCGTATTTAAAGCGTATTTACTAAATGGTGGTTTTAACTGAAAAAAATATTGTGGAGAAAAATTTCAGATTTTTCCCTTCTCCACCTCCCTCCCTCTCAAGTTCTTCGTTTCTACCGGAAAAGCTATTTCTACTTCACAATGAAACTGAAGTTCCGTTCTAAACAACATTATGAGCATTATGATCCGAAAACAAGAAATTCACAGACGGTTGCGAATAAGGCACAGACGAAAAACAGCGCTGAACTGTCTCCTTTATAAACCGCTCGGACGGGCAATACTGAGCGAACTTGAGTAATCAATAAAATACATACGCTGATATATTGACAGTTTTAATGATCGATCGATCAAAAAGTCATTTAATTTATCCAATCATAAGCTGTATGCAGATTTTACGCATATTTAATTTTCTATGATGTTCAATATTTTATCATAAAGCGAGCATCAGTTAAGGTTAGAATATATTGAGAATCGTTCTCTGATACCGAGTGGAAGTAGTATCGGCGTCAAGTTAACAAGCACGTACAGTCATTTTGCTGACCGCTCGGGTGCCATATTTATTCACCGTGGGCGTTTTCCTTCGTCAGCTATGCGTGTTCAATCACTCCTAATGTGTAGCCGATACAGATCTGGTATTCGATGTACAACGAATCTCGTATCACTACATAACAGTATAAATCGACGAACATAATGGGTGTTATTCGTACTGCGTTCGAGTCTCCACGCGAAATGTGTGAATGCTTACGTTACCATCACCATAGGGTGTTCTAGGTGAATGCAAATAACAAAATCGAATATCGCTGTCGCATGACCATCTTCCTTTTGCCAGTTGATTAAAATAATAGGTGGCAAAAGGCGGCGGTGCAGATTACATCGATGAATAATAATTTCAGTTCTACACTCTAGAGTAAACAAAAACTGATACTGAAAACATGCAAATGTGGAACGACCCTATCCACTTTCGTTGGCCATATTTTGTGGATCTTCGACTAGGAATGCATATTTGATTTTATCTGAGAGGGGCACTTTATCAAAGTAAAAAATTCCTTTCCAGTATCCAAAATGGTGATTGCTCAGCACCTAAACATTCGCTCTGCGCTTAAAATTATTTCAGCTCTCCATTTGCCTCTACCAATTAATTTATGCAAATAAGAAAAGTGCACTTTACGAATATGACCTATACAGCTCTAAAGCTAGAAGGAGGGTATTTCATCACATATTGAGCCATTTTTATGTCTGTTCCTAGAGAATTCTTACTCTTCATTCATCGAGCCGTAGAAATTCATATACAGTATATACGTATTAAGTACACATACAGATGTATAATTGTAAGTAATTGCATAAATATATTAGGGGGAAAACGCCTCAATTGATTTGGTCTGTTACATTTTCTGATGAAACTATTCTCTGAAATCGTTTCCATGAGATCGTCTGCAACAACGCTAAAGGACACTCAAGTGCAAGAACAGTTGAGAGATTCATTGTAGAGTTGAAAGATAAGAACATTATTGTGTAGTACGAGTGACATGACAATCACTCTTGCACACAGGCATAAATCACAATCGCCATTCACACACCGAATATTTTCCAACCGAATGCATCCTGAAAAAATGGATCGCCAAGTCGACTAGTGGAAGCAATATGCAATACCCGTAATAACCAATATGAAATTAATGATAATATACGCAAAAATGGTAAAATGACATAACATACAATCTTGTAGATTTGTTTTCTCCACTTTGTATTTTCATTAATGTTGCATTTCAGGCGTATTTATGGCTTCCATTTAGTCGCAACGCATAAAGCATGGACCATTCAATTAATTAAGGACATTTTCAGGATACTCGAATGGAGAATTATTGGAAAATTTTTCCAGCATTATATTATGCGAAGTTACATCGAGCTTAGATCTTTAAAACTGTTATTAAATGTTGCGACAATATGAGTCCTTTATGTCTCATTGACTAAGCAAATATAAAATGCCAATACAGGTCATTTGTAATTTGCAGTCTTTTGCATAAGAGACAACAAAGAAACGTTCAGATAGCTCCTTGCTCTTTGCTAAGTCCAGCAGCTGCTCGTAGTTAATGTCTGATCCACGGAATAGTCGAACTGAATTGCATCGAACGTATTTGGTGACTTTGCCATAATAAACTAAGCAAATGATATATCAAATAGAAAAAATAAGTCGACATATTTTAGCGGAGAAATTTTTCTGAGACAATAAAACGGAGCGAAATCGTAAATTAAATAGGACGCCGTCAAACATCCCCCGGCTATCAACCACTCCCCTTAAAGTTGCTAGCAACAACGCGTAATGAAAATTATGCATTAATGAGTGGTAGTACTAAAACGAAGTGCTAAGCCAAAGAATAATGGAGAGTGAAATATACATGAGGTGATAAGCTTTAAAGGAACTATGATATGATATATTTTACTACTTGTTTAAGAGTACAATTAGTATTAATCACTTCATTCATCGCATTTATTTCCTCGTCCATTTTAGTTCCCCTTCTTCTCTCCTTCTCCCTCCCTCCCCCCTCTTCCCCTCCCCCACACACCTGCATTTTATTGCTTTTATCAGAAAAAAGAAAGAAAGACATTTCGTTGCAAATTCATTTATGATCGTCTTCAGCCGAATTCATTTATGTTCGATGAGAATATTATAGAATGGTGAGCGATAAAATGTTTGGGTGAATTTTTCGATAAAACGAAATTTCATCGTTATTGCTTTATGTTATGCTGTAATGGAAAGGTAGGAAATCGAGATTGCTTTCTATCGCGTTTATTATACACGAATAACAAAGAAATATTTTGCAATGATGGGATCTCTTTATTCTTATAATAAAGGTAAGCGTTACACTAAATGTATTGTTTTTTTCTTTTTTTGTTAAATCGGATAATACCCATAAGCGTTTTAATTAATTGTCATCAACAGCAACAAAATATCTAAATGATCAACTCAATACTATATGATGCGAACAACAACAAAAAAAATCTTAATTAGGTGAAGCGATAAATTTTCCACAAGAAATTTATCCACGAATCCACGAGAAATTTATCCATGAACCCACAAGAAGTTCATCCACGAATCCACGAGAAATTTATCCACGAGAAAAAATTATCGATATTTTACCGAAATTACTTTATGAAACCGCTTCGAAATATGTAATATTTAAATTCATACTGATATTTAACAAATTATATCACACTTATTCCAAAGAAAATGAGGGAAAGAACCTCAAAAGTAAAAAAAAAGGAAAATATTCTGAGAATAGTTAATAATCTTTGATTGTTCCATCAGTGATGACACTGAAAAAGTAAAAGTATTTTAGTGAATTACTTGAATATTTACCTATGGAATTTTTATTATTGTCTCACGCTATCAGCAATAATACTCAATGAAAAGAAGAAGATGAAAGAGTAAAATTTTATTTGCTAGGAAATTCGATGTGGAGTGAAATTATCACAACGGCGAATATAAGGAAGGGACTATTCACCATGGAGTACGGGAAGGGAAACCCATATTTGGGCATTGAGAAAGAAAAGCTAATTCTGGGGCAAATCTTTACAAATTTCCTAACGAATAGGGATGAATCTTAGAAAAAATGATCGATATTTTTCCACGTTTAATGAAAAGAAAATTTTCCACGAGAAAACGACAAATTTTCCGCTTCCAAGTTAAACTAACGAAGAACAACGAACTCTAAAGAGATACTCAATGAGCACAACTCTAAAGAGCAAGATTTGTGCTCGGAGATTCTCATTGATGATCAAAACAATGAGCATTACTCAAAGTTTTTCTTCACCAATTTTTTTTAGTACTATTTTTTCTCTCTCAGAGCAAAATCTCCCTGCGTACAATTCGTTTCTTCCACTAAACTAACGTCGATTCGATTTTGCTCTCTAAGTTATTTATACTGACCAAAATGATCACTGCTTAAATAATACCCATCACCTATCCATGCAAATGCCAACAAATATTTCGAAATGCACCAAGAAGAAAGTAAAGCTTCGGATTTCTAATAATAAAATAGTGCTAAAGTAATAAAAATTGTGATTTGCTTATGAGATTTAATCATTTACACTTAAGTCGTTAATGGAGAATATAATCCATCTAATAAGACCACTTAAAGCCATCATTTCTTCATTAATTCCGAATATTTGCACAATGAACCTAATTATTTCTTGTAATTCAAGCATGAATGTTCCATATCCATTCCAATAAATTCCATGAAGAGCATCTGAACGTTCGATAATTCTAGGATACTTGATATTTCATCGTGTATTTATTGTCGCTAAATTCCTTGATAATTTTAGAGAACTGTTCTTCCCCACATCGGAGCCTTTGAATTAGAAAAAATGTCCGGAAAAAGCCAGAAATTAAAAATTTCATTTCTATACGTCAGTGTTGAGAACACAATCTACAGATTATGGGAAATCCGTTCACTAAATGAAATCCCAACCGAAAAAAGAGGAAAGAAATTGCAAACGGTTCACACGCCAATTATTATTTCAATGAATTACAAATGCAAAGATTCGGATAATTTGAACGCAATAAAAGAAATATCTTAAATTTATTATTGTTCGAATAACTTAATTTGAAAGATGACTTCAACGAAGTTAGAGTTTGAAAGAGAAATGTAGAAAAGAAATCGGAAGTATATTTCCGAGTGAATTATTTCCATCAGGTGGAATTCAGAATTAAGTAAACCTCTTTGCCATTTGAAGCGCAAATAACAACATAAAGCACTCTTCGAAAACATTTTCCCACTAGGATTTGCAAAAAATTTTGCTATTGATGAAATAGTTTATAGCTGAATTAGTGGTATTTGGCAACGTTAGAAAATACGATTATCATTTTTAATTGGAAATTAAATTCTTCACTTTATTCTACCCTTTGGTGTTTCTTTTCTTCGCACAATATTGGTTACAGCATGTAACGAAAAGATATGAATAAGTATATCATAGCCCAGAAATGGTCCACCCCCCCTCCCCTCATCACCACCAAATTAGCACCACTATCCACTGATTACAATATCTGGAGAGGTTTTGGAGGTTATTCGTTAAGCGTTCCTGAAACAATATTCGAGACAAGAAATAATTTAATCTCTAAGTGACTAAATCAATTCGCCTGAGGCATTCAAGCGATCAGCACTTTTTAAGAGGCTCCTCTCTCCCTCTCTCAGTCATTTTAATTTCACCTAACATCACTAAGTAAAAGGAAACAAAACTTCACAGCTATAACGTGTTTATTGGAGGGAACACGTGGTCATTACGTTTACCTACGAGCGATGAAGAATATAAGAATATTTGAAGTGCTCTCTCTTCATCATCACCTCCACTGATGCTTATCAGTAGAAATGTCGATGAACAAAGACGATGAATCAGTGATTTTCAGATGGTATGGCATTGAAATGCATTCAAATGTGAAAGAATTCCATGCCTAAGAATCCATGCACACACAATTTCCGCTCTCTTCATTTCTATATTTAAAACGAATTGAGAGAACGCTTCTATCGACATTATCACTAATTTTTCTGACAATAAATAATCATACAAGTAAAAAAATAACACAACGACTATATATACACATATTTTTCAATGTTTTAAGAAACCTGCGCGTAACTCTTCATTGTTATAAATGAATTTAACTGCGACAGTGAGTTTACTTAGCCGTCGTTTCATCGCCACAAATTGCAATAGTACATTGATCATACTAAATTTAATGCATCACTCAATTAAAATCCAACCAAACATAGCAATCCGTCACTCGACACCAATAAAATGAAGAGGAAGAAAGCCGATAAAATATGCAAATAAATGAGGCTAAGATAAAGACGGAGAACAGCAATTATAACTGTGAATGAGAGTGGAAAGAGGGCGGCGGAGTTTAAAGTGCGAGTCGAAGGAGCAAACCAACTACAACATGCACGAAACATATAATAAAAATTTATGAAAAATTGCAACATGAAATTAAAATAAAAGAATTCTAAGTGGACATAACATTTTAAAAAAATTCTGATTTTAAGGGGTATGCAATGGCGCTATCACTCGCGAATCGTTTATGGCGATCGTTGGTAGACATTGTTTTCCGATGACGAAGCGTTCAATTTGATCTTTTCAACGATGCAACACGATCACTTCCCTTTCATACCTCTTATGACTTTTCCGCTTTAGCAGCGATTCTTCATAATCATTGCTAAAATCGTCGCATCGCTGAATTCATCGAAAAAGACTGTAGGGCTTTAAAGTTAATTGATGTTATGAGCAAGAACGAATCTTAAAAGAGAGGGTTTTTCATCGTGAGTGGTGAGGGCGCAAGAATAAATTCAAAAAATATCTGAACAGCAATTTCAAAAAACTTTTTCCTATAAAATAATTCCTAAAATCCAATTTTTCTGAAAGCGGATAATATGGATGAGACAACGAAATGTTCGCTTCGGTAAATTAGCGCTTAGAAAGTCGGATATTTAAAGACAAATATTTACTTCAGACTGCAGAACAAAAACAGCTCAAAATGACCATAAATAGACAAATAAATAGATAGGCAAGCAAAACGTAACTACAACATCGACAACGATAAACAGAGAGATAGAAGTAGCGAATGAACAAGCGACACAAACACAGCTCGCGACAGTCGTCGATATGTTAATCCGACTATCGATATATATAGTGAGGCGGCGTTCTATTCATCGAGTGGCGACGTCATTGTGATCAACTATTTCTGATCAATTCAGTAAGAGCAATTGTGGATTTAAGTAGATATTTCAATAAATATAGCAAAGTAAATAAATGTTCTTCCTTAACGGAATTAATTATTGAAGGGGGGAGGAAATCAAATAGCCTCATTTATAGGAATATTTCAGTGAGCGCAACGTATAGTGTGGAAAAACTTTTGCGTGAATTTCGCCCAAAAGAATAACGCATCGATTCAAGGGGAAATTATTAACTGCCCACTCTACAATCATCAATTCGAGCACAGCGCATTTGCACAATTCACTTCACTCCACAATTATCATCCACTAAGTGCCACTCCAATGTTGAAATTGCCATAGCAAAGCTATACGAATAATTTCTACTATTAACAAAAAATCCACTATTTTGGTAAACACTTGCCTCAGGATTATTTGGTTTTCTTATTTTCTCTGAATTGATAGTATCAAAATGCACTCAATAACTGCTCAAATAATAAACCTTCATTAAATATACTTTTGAATCGGTGTAAGATCTATATGAACACGAATAAAGCAGATATCATTCCGTACGAAAACCTCACGCTCTTCCATCATACGCAACTCGACAAACGATTTCAATCCAAAGGCTGGATTTCGCTCCGAATTTGGACGAGCCAAGAAAATCATATTCGCATTGGTCACTCGTGGTGTTAATATCCGACTCACTGAAATTATATATATTTATATACCTAAGCAAGGAAATACACAAATAAACAAGTGGATAAATGTATAAATGTATAAATAAATAAATATGAATATAAATAAACAAATGAATAAATAATATATATACATATTTAAATAAATAAAGATATTTATAAATAAATAAATAAGTATGAATATATATATATATATATATATATATATATATATATATATATATATATATATATATATATATATATATAAACGCTGAATAACAGTAATTTACCCAATGAGATCGGCTGCAAATCAAAACTTTCTACCTTTAAAAAACGATCCCCTTTTGAAATACTTGGCAAAATTCCATAGACTATAAAGACAACACTCACTGAATCCAGAAAGAGGAAAAACTCGAAACAACGGATGATTTTTTTCTGCAACATTATTTCTGGAATGAGCAGATCTTTTCCTAAAAAAAAGAAAAAAGAAAATACCATCTCCTCCATTCTTTTGATTAATCATTGTGAAGGTAATAGGACAAATAAATGGCCATGGAAGGATAGCATCATATTCTCCACGTATTATCGTTAGAAATATTGAATTGCTCTCACCGATCGCTATAAATGCATAGTTTTTAATATTACAATGGTTTGAATAATGCTGAACGATTTCTTGTTAAACATTAATTGACATTTAAGTGGAATCAACGAATCTACGCGCTATGAAGAGCTCTTGTCCAATTTAAGCTAAACATTTACCTTCTACTTGTTGAAATACACAGAGAATTTAAAGTGAGTAAGGGCATCTGAACTTTGACAAATTAGATTGTCTACAGTCAATCCCCGCCTACTCGCCTGTACATGGGATCCCGATTCCCATACTGAATGATTAAGGCATAAACGATGATGGAGGGTGGCGAAATCTTATATTCGCAATATATAATCAGCCTCAAGGAAATTGCAATTATATAAATGTGCCTTAAAATCTAGATGTATTTTTGCAGCCGGGTGGGTTTTCACTTCATTAGTTCTAATCTGTTGGGCGATAAGAAGTTTTTTTTGTCGCAGAATATGGGCGTGCAACTGGATAGACTAAAATATGATGGCAAATTTTGTTATCTGTTGGCAGCTTCATTCGAACATTTGTCCAGAAGGGGTGATGATTACAAAAGCGCATATTGTGCAAGTCCATTCGTTGTATTTTTCCGTTTTAAGAAAAACTATACTTGCCAATGAAGATAAAACAATATTCAAATATTTCAAGCAAATATAAATCGGAAAGAAAGAATGTAACCATCACTATCGCCATATGGGGCAAAGGCGAGTGCAAGTTTATAGCCATGACGATGTGAAGAGAATACTGCACTATGAACAATAGCCGGTTGCCCACGACGTGCATTTGCATATATATTAGCATAATTACTAAGACGCCATAGATATTGTGAGCTGCAATAATTTGTTATCGAATTTGTGCCTTATTTTCATCTTTTAAACAACTTAGTCGACAATAGGCACATCAATGAAGTTTTCAGTTTTCCACAAAAATTATGCCTTAACGAAATACGCTAAAAAAGTACCGCGTCGACTGCCTTACTCTATTCCCCTATGTGCTGACTGATTAAGCCAACCCCTCTCAAGGCTATCGGTGATGAATTTTAAAAACTATTACTCAGCACTCATGCGACAACAATGCCCAAGCAAATCACCGATAAGGATAACGGGTTACTCAGCATCACTGAAAGGTATCTATGCGTCATCTGTCATATCTCTTCTTTGTTAGGCTTCTTTCTCTGTACTGCAATCTCTGCGATGAGGAGGTATTTCTAAAGTTCATCTTTCATATTAATGTACTTTCCTTTTGAGGAAACGAATCGCTGAGCTCTTAAACAAACATTCCAATGATGAAATTGACTTGAACATCATTTTTGATTAGTTCCTCAAATGGGAAAGCGGAATAATCGGCATTTTAAAAACCCTCAAAAAAATTCATATAAAATGAACGCAATAGGCATAATTGGCTGAATTATCGTAATAAATTCGAAAGTGAATTTTTCACAGCATCTCAACAAACGAGAATCAATCAGCTCAGAGATTCTTGCGCAAAGGTAAGTTAAAATGCTGACTATTAATCTTATTGTTACTTCTCAATCAGTTATTTTACTCAAAAATATCGAAATTCAAAGAGGCAAATCAAAAAAAATTAAAGAGCAGAACTACTCAAAAAATAGAAATTACAGTTAATTACTATTAACTTTATTTCTTGTCCTTATTATTGGTAATGTTGCGATTATATTATTATGAACTTTACTACTACTATTTACTAATTACTATATTACTATTAGTTACTATTACTACTATTATTGATTAATATTACTACTAATTACTATTACTATTACTAATACTACTAATATTACTATTTATTATGATAATAACTTCCACTATGACTATGAGATTCTATTTATCAGTACTTTTATTATCTAATTTCATCGTTTGCTACTGTCACCATTATTAATCAATGAGAACAAACCTAAAAAGTGTTTCAATTTCGCCTACTCGGTCAATCACATCATCAGCTTTACGCGATGCGTCAACGCAAGCCGATGTCAATACTCCGGAATGCACAGCCATATTCGACACTGAATCGCACATTCTTAAAAGATGAGGCATACTGAAAGAAAAAAAAAGTCGAGCAATTGAAAACAATGCACATATATTCGATGATTAAGAGTGACGTTATTGGCTACTGTTGGTTATCCTGAAATTAAGAAAAAGAAATCGAAACTTCCTGGAATTAAAAAAATAATAATAATATAACGCTCCATCGAAGAACATATGATTTGTACATGAATTTCAGTACGTCAAAGCGGTACATAACTATGCAAAAACTGCAACAATAAAACAATGAATTATACAAATCGCCAAACAAAATCACATTTCCGTCCACATCTAAATAATTCTGAGGCAAAATCAACTGGAAAATTTCACAGCACCTTCGAGTGGCAATAGCCAATATATAAAAATGAACAACTGGAAGAAAATTGCAAACAAAATGTTATTATATGAGTTGAAATCTATCCAACATTTCTTATTTCCGTAGACTTAGCGGTCCATAATTTGAAACTTCTACATGAGCGGGCATATATAAGACCGACAAAATACTTCCGTAATGCATCGTCGAAAAGAAACTGCAGAAACGCATAAAATGAGCGCATGGCAAATCTGTCTACCTGTCTTCCTTGATATGCTTTTTGATTTCGTTTAGCGGAAGTTTAATGTCGCATCCGAACTCAGCAAATGGACATTCAGTGATCCCTATAGCTTCCTCTTCCACTGCGAAATCTGAAATGAAAATTATCTCAGCGATGAATCCTATCTACTAATAAGATGAAATAGATATCAAGAAGGATTTTATTTCATACCGGATAAATTGGAACACTGAATGATAAGAATAATGACCACTGAATGAAAAGCTTCGGAATTCAACAAAAAGCTTCGGAGTCTCATGTCCTGCAGAAATAAATAAACTAGCTAAGTTATGGGAACGGAAAAAATCCAACAGATCTTTTATTCCACAAAATTATCTCAAACCCTCAATGAAGCTTTTCAAGTGTTGTGTTAATAAAATCGATTTGTTTAATTCCAAAATTAAATTTGTATTCTTTCGGTAAATTCATGAAGAGAGTGACTAATGGATCGTATTTTGCTTCATAAGCTCTTATTCTAAATAACTTCTCATCTGAATACCTATCGACTCCGAGAAAAAATCCATAAATAATGTGTGCTTTTCTTCCATATAATAACCTTCTGAAATATAAGCGTTTTAGTGGCGACTGTTGTGGAAGCGCTACGTTTTTTTTCTCGAGAATATGCCCATATTGAAGATTCTCATCGTTTGTCAACGACATGATCCCCTCATCCCTCTTCTATAGGGATTTCTTCTCCATGAAATCCCGCCTAGGAATTTTGAGCATTCCAGAATCTGGATCAACCGTGGCGCAAAATTTGGACAACGGAAAACAGAAAAATTTAAGTTTCAAAGTATCGTGCCAAAAAGATAGTGTTGTTTCCCCATATAGCAACGTCATCACACTAGATGCCCAAAACGTGAATAACTAAGAAATGGCAAATCGGCATGGGAATTAGTATTGGGTAAATCTATTCTTTGGTTAAATCTATGCACGCATAAAAAGATGTGCAGAAAACATGCGAAATCATATGCATATTAAGTACCGGTTCACTAAGCACTCACTACTTCAGTTCGCTTTCCAAAAAAAAGGAACCGTTCGTTTTGGAAGTTTTTCCTTTCGGTTGAACTGATATTGCAGACTTATCACTGCAAGCTGAATGTGGTCTGCGGTCGGCTGAATGAATGTCAGCGTTTCCATATTCTGGATTTCCCACCGGTGTTAGTGAACGAGTTACCGGCTCCGGACAAATCGACGATGCCGAGAGCGTTTTCACGAACGGAAATTATGAAAACGAATTCTCCGATTTCTCGAACTGATGAAAAACTTTGCGACAAATTCAAATTTACTACGATTATTGTTTAACTCACATAAAATATGGGTTTTTAAGCAGCCTATACGTATAAATCCTAAACACCATCTTAAATAAAATTTAAATTTTAAAGAACATGGAAATGAAGTACATTTTCGAAAAAATTCTATGCGGATTACGTATATTCAACCTGGAAGCTTAAATGAAACAATGCTGACGATATACGAAATAATTCAAAAGGACGTCAAATTCCTTAGGTTCAAAGAAATTACGCAAATGCGAGGCGAACTGTGCAAGAAAGCTTCGATAACAAATTAAAAGAAACTTATAATAGCAACAAAAAAGGAAAATAATAAATCAAAAATCATTCCTAACCAATTTAATATGAGTTTCGCGGCTTAAACTCTAATTTTTGGAGCTGAAGATTTTGTGGAGGAACTCACACTTCAAAACCGCGAGAAGCAACCACTTTCCTTTGTTCCTTCATTCAGAATCCGCTCTAGTGAAATCTATGTTAACGCACATCGTGCAACTTCCGAGTAAGGCAGATATCTAAACATATCCTGCAATCTAAAAAAAGCGGCTTCTTAATAAACATTCCAGGTAAGCATATGAGATTAACCTGGTTGAGAAGACCATTATATTTTAATGGGAATGAAAAACGGTACTCACAAACTGTTGTCGCGGAGGGCCAATTTCCTCTACCACTTCAACTTCGATGATCGTCGCACCAACCTTCTAGAAGAATTTTCAATGCGGCACCGCCGAATGCTTTTTTGCACATGATACAAGACGTGAAACGTTGGAAAAAATTATTAACGTTCTGTTTTTCTTATATATCCCATATTCAATGTCCCATATCCAACAGGCAAGATGTGAAAGGTAACATACGCTTCAAGCACTTAATAATTTACATCTGTATCGAATCTGAATATAATGGTGTGCCAATGCTTGACTTTAAATCGAATAAAATGGAAAGAGGGAAATATCGATCTCACCTTCATGTTGATCCGATGAATTCCTTGATGAAAGTTCCACCTAGCGGAAGGTGAAGGAAGAGACAACAGATGAGAGAAAAGCGTACCTGTTCCATCATCACTACGATCGCCTTATTTCATATGGTATCGTTGACATGGTTGGCGGAGCTGTTGCTTGACAACAAAACTAATGCGTTATTAGAATCATCGCAAAAACACACCCGTTGCCTAAGCGATCCGTGGAACGTTTTTATTCATTGCAAAATCCATGCATTACATGGATCAGCTATATACGCAAATGCTGCTAGTCAATTTACATGTGTTCTGCATGTATAAGCAAATTTCTGTGCAAACGCATTATGCTAATGATATAGCGAGGTTTATGTATGTATTTTTTACTCTCCTTCGATAATTATATCTCAAAACTAAAAGATATGAAGATGAAACTCATTGCTTCTAGATCCAAACAGAAGCCGATCCGAGAAATTCTATATGATCTCGATTGATCACGAGTATATTGTTCACCCCTACGGTTTCGAGTAATATTCTAAAGTTGTTGTGATTGAGAAGAGACATGAAAATTAATTATACGGCCACCCAATTTGATGAGCAAAACTCAAAGCCAAACACTTTGCCAACGTCCCTGGATATTTAGAAGTTCAAACTATCGGACTGACCACGATAAAAAAAAATGCATATATTTGGCCGATATTTCTGGAATATTTACGGATTGCTTATCATCTCAAATATTTCCACACGACTCTTTAAAGTGAAGGCCATTCACGCTATCAATAATGGTTATGTAGGCGTTAATTCGCTGTTGATAAGAGATTTCTTTCATAGAAATATTTACTGCGAATCAATGCAACAAAAATAAAATCAGAGCAACAACGTGGAGTGCCAATAATGGTAGTAACAAAGAAACAAGGAAAACGTCTTTCATTTCGTTGATTGAAAATTAAACTGTGGTAACGACTTTAAGGAGATTCCTCTTTCTTTGCCTTCCCAATGAACAATCAATCATTTCCACATATTGGATCTTCTCATGCAGTTTCGAGATCCATATCTTCCTGAGAAACTTGACTAATGAGCCTCGAAAATAACATCCCAAGTCATACACTCAATGTATTAAAGCCTGCCGAAATTCACAGTGTTACAATGGTTCATTAATGAAACTCCGGAAAAGCCACATAAGCACTCATAAATAAACTTACGTAAGTAAGATACCAACACAAAATCCTATACATCCATACAACTTCTAAAAATTGGATTTTCTTTGCTCTTATTGTTCAAGAAAAATCCAAAAGGATCTATCGGCTATAGCACCAAACAGCCAACCAGAGATATTTATGGCGTAACAGCGACCATGTTGCTTTTACAGCATTATTCCCCTCGCTATGGACTTGTGTGCCCCTGATCTGCCTAAAACCTACACAATGCGGGAATCAGCCCGTCCAATCAATCTTATCCATCGAGGTCTCTCCGACCGGCAGCTTTTTTGAGGTGCCTCGCCTTATTCAGCTTGCTCTTTTTGAACTGTGGTGATCCTCGATAAACGATTTCGACTATTTCGACTCCCCACGCCCTGCATGACCTTCTCTCGACGTTATCGCTCTTAGATTTACAACAAGACCAAAAGATTAAAAACTCTCGCATAATCCTTTGCTACCAGGCAGAAAAATTTTCTGTTGGAGATATACTTAAGACGGTACCAATAAATCGGCTCTCGAAAACTTACACATATGCAGAGGACACGAAGACGACACTCAAACGTGTCTTTATCGGTTACGCTATATGGCCCATTACAAGCAGCCGTTATTTTAGCCATCCGTTCATTGAGAAACTCGAATTTAGTGAACCAGTAGCCATCAATGGTCCAATTGTGTTGCCCCGCTTCTTCCGCTCTGAAAATTTAAAACACCAATGACCTTGTGCTCATTTAACATGATTTAGTAGGGCAGTCAGAATGATGTGGTGCTCACAGTTTCATGACTACTCATGGACTATACGCATATTTCCTAAACGACGGTAGATAGTGTTCTGGCACTGAAGGCAGGCACGACCACTAGCTGATGCTGCGGCAATCACGAATCGATGAACTCACATCAGTGAGAAAATCGAAATGCTGATGACCAATCCTCATTCTCCCACAATACACAAGTAACAAAGAGCACCACTTGAAACTCCATCCACATTCTTAGTCAACTTCCCAAGAACAACGGAAAACGCTGAGTAAACTTATTTATTACGTTTAATAGAGTTATGAAACAACTTACATAAAACGCTTACTTCCGCTATTTCAGTTCTCGTCGTATGCTTCAACGAAATTATTTAAGATCCGGTCACTGAAGTCATACATTACTTCTACTGTTTCATAATGCTAAACTAGGCAGTGTGACCGTGTCTCCCATATGCAAGTAGTACTTGCTCGTGTCATGAGCTACATTTGCTCAAAAACAAACATATCCCACTTTGTCATTCCTAACAACCGCTCCCACGAATTCACACAAGAAAGTGACCAGCTAACCGTTTCAGACGATGTCTTAGCAACTCTTCCGCCCAAATTACTCGAATCACATAGTAAGTACGACTGCAAAGTGAATTCGTCGAACCAAACGCGCTCCTCGTCTCCGTGTTCCCATCGCAAAGAGGCTCCTCAACGTGGATCTCGAATCTCTCAAATACCGCTTATTTTCATCACGATCATCGATAATCGTTGATAAACGAAACAAAGGCAAGTGATGAATTATTCCGATGATGACATCATGAGTTCCTAAAGAGAAAGCTGGAAACGGATTACATCGAAAGTCAATTAGGCGAAAAGTCAACAACGAAACTGAACGGTATGAATAAAGCTGAGCTCAGTGATCCACAACGCCCAGCAGCAATGTTTTACGCAAAAAAATCCCACATAATTCTCGTAACGCCTAATTTAAGTGATTCATGCTTAGCCGCAAACGAGAGTGATAGAGGAGAGGCAGAACGTTTCGCCGTGAGCTCGCTCCCTATTACTCTATCCCTGTTCACTTCAAAACACCTATGTGCAGCGATAGACAAATTCAACTCGAACATCAAAATTTCAAACGCGCAGCATGAAGTGCCCAATTAATGGTTCCACTAATTAATTCATTAATCATTAAGAGCATGCAAGTCAACCTGTTTCTGTCGACGCTGAATTACTGCTCGATCAGTCGGCAATACTTTCACACCTCCCATTGGTTGTTTCGTGTTCGCATCAATAACGCTTATAAACGCAAAGGCGTCCCTGCATAAAATGACCTCTCTAATGAAGCAATATTACATAAACAAATAATGAAACCAACGACGAAACACGCTATGTGAAACCATTTCGAAGGATGTAACAGCAGTGCTGCGCAGAAAGCTGTCATGATTCCTGAGCGCCCTGTATGATGTCGGCTGTCAAATCAGATGTTCACAATGAAAGTAATTAAAAATTAATTAATTAGTTTAATTTAACAAAATATCTACTCCAATTTAATGAATTCTAAGCGAAAATTCCTCTTTGTGACGCATAAATGAGAGAATAAAAAGAGCAGAGGAAAAGTTTGAATCATGTTAAGATTAAGAAACCATCCCATCGTTTAACATATATTCACCAATTCCCTCTAGTATAATTTAGGAGATTCCTAGCCTAGCTCATAGTTCAAACAACTAAATTGCAACCAGCGGAAGAAGGACCCACCCACACCAACCCTGAGCAAGAAATCACAACCACCCAGAATCCAAGTCCACCCCCCATAGGATGCCACCCAACCAAGTCCAAGACGCTCATGCACCCTCTACCATATATTTCCGCTTGAGACAATCCATCGAAATGACCATCTACACCACACTCACACCAACGTTTGCCACATTCAATTGGTACACTTGTACCTTGAGGTTGTGAGTCACAGAACCGTCCCCACACTCATATCACCATGCACACTCAACCACCCCCACACTCACACCCTCCCCACACCTCACACCCACCCCCACACTCACATTCCAAATCCAACCACCCACACTCACAAAACAACCCACACCACCCACACTCATACCCACAACTGTAAATAGACAGCATACCATAAGCCGCTCCCACACACCAAATCCCCCCCACTTACTTCCCACACCCCACCGCACCCACTTGCCCCACTTCGCCGCCGACTGATTCTCCGTTCTCACCGGTTCCAGCAGCTTATTACCACTGCAGGTGGAATGCCATGGAGGCTGGGTTCGCGTTGACCTCAGCAGAGAAACAAAGGAAAATCCCTTATCTCATAATGCTAAATGCAGTCGCTACATATCTTTCGTTAGTCAATATGCGCATAAAATTACGAGGTCTTTTTCAGCGTAATGGCAATCAACGAATGAAAAGTTGTGCTAAAAAAGATGCCATAATACTTTCTTCAATTCCCATTGATAATCTGATTGGACGCCGACTCATAAAACGTTTCGAAAAATGTGCTACAAGAGGCTACAAAAGAGCTTTTTTGGAGGTTAAAGGAAATGCGGGATAGGAGCATAAGGGCTGAGGAAGCTTTAAGCCTGCGAAACCAGATATTAACATGAATGCGGGACGGTGCCAATAATCGAAAGACCTTCAGGTTTGAAGATCCGGAACGGTGATACGACTCTGTCAGGGAGAATTGGCGGTGTCTTATGAGGAGGGTTTTACTAACACTGCAACTGAGGCTCGCAAAAGTTCTCGAGTATTGAGGGGAAAATTCAAGCTGACGCTTTAAAGATTGATGGACCACAGCGACGATTAAATCAAAGCAGGCGACTCACTGAGTAGCCGTGAATGTAGACCACATAATTAGCTTCATTCTATACGGATTATTATTATTTATTAACTAATCAGATAATTATTATTATTTATTATTATTATTATTATTAAATATTATTATTATTAATTATTATTATTGTTAAATATTATTATTATTAATTATTATTATTATTAATTATTATTATTGTTAAATATTATTATTATTAATTATTATTATTATTGACTATTATTAATATTAATATTATTATTATTATTATTATTAATTATTATTATTATTATTATTATTATTAATTATTATTATTATTATTATTATTATTAATTATTATTATTATTATTTTATTATTATTAATTATTATTATTATTATTATTATTAATTATTATTATTATTATTATTATTATTATTAATTATTATTATTATTATTATTATTAATTATTATTATTATTATTATTATTAATTATTATTATTATTATTATTATTAATTATTATTATTATTATTATTATTAATTATTATTATTATTATTATTATTAATTATTATTATTATTATTATTATTAATTATTATTATTATTATTATTATTAATTATTATTATTATTATTATTATTAATTATTATTATTATTATTATTATTAATTATTATTATTATTATTATTATTAATTATTATTATTATTATTATTATTAATTATTATTATTATTATTATTATTAATTATTATTATTATTATTATTATTAATTATTATTATTATTATTATTATTAATTATTATTATTATTATTATTATTAATTATTATTATTATTATTATTATTAATTATTATTATTATTATTATTATTAATTATTATTATTATTATTATTATTAATTATTTTATTATTATTATTATTAATTATTATTATTATTATTATTATTAATTATTATTATTATTATTATTATTAATTATTATTATTATTATTATTATTAATTATTATTATTATTATTATTATTATTATTATTATTATTATTATTAATTATTATTATTATTATTATTATTATTATTATTATTATTATTATTATTAATTATTATTATTATTATTATTATTATTATTATTATTATTATTATTATTAATTATTATTATTATTATTATTATTAATTATTATTATTATTATTATTATTAATTATTATTATTATTATTATTATTAATTATTATTATTATTATTATTATTAATTATTATTATTATTATTATTATTAATTATTATTATTATTATTATTATTATTAATTATTATTATTATTATTATTAATTATTATTATTATTATTATTATTAATTATTATTATTATTATTATTATTATTATTATTATTATTATTATTATTAATTATTATTATTATTATTATTATTAATTATTATTATTATTATTATTATTAATTATTATTATTATTATTATTATTAATTATTATTATTATTATTATTATTAATTATTATTATTATTATTATTATTAATTATTATTATTATTATTATTATTAATTATTATTATTATTATTATTATTAATTATTATTATTATTATTATTATTAATTATTATTATTATTATTATTATTAATTATTATTATTATTATTATTATTAATTATTATTATTATTATTATTAATTATTATTATTATTATTATTAATTATTATTATTATTATTATTAATTATTATTATTATTATTATTAATTATTATTTTATTATTATTATTTTTTTTTTTTCTAATGTATTTATTATGCACTGGTCTGTATTTATTGTGCAGTGGTATATATTTATGATGCACTCGTATTGTTGTGCACTTTTCTCGACGTTCTAAGGGTCCAGGTGAAGGGAAATGCTCAGCAACAACGTCAGTTGTAGCAGGACACGGCAGCAATTGTGCGCTGTGATCAGGCGCCTTCCCGAGATGTGCTCAAGTGAGAATGCCGTTCTTCGAACATACGCAACGCAACATTCATTTTTGAAAGGAAATGGACTAATGTGATTAGAAGAAGCTAGATGAGAAGTACTATCACCGAGACCATGGAGTTCGCCGATGTTCATGGACTTCAGACGTGCTTAATTCACTCCGATATAGAACGAGATAAAGGTTCAGCTTCGTCCCCAGTTTTCGATGCGCATTTCCGCCTCATTGTCGGACAAGCCATTTGCATTGACGATGCGGTTTGTTTTCCTTTAGTCGACTCGGAAGATCTTAATTTCACTTAATCGTGGATCATGAGAAAATCTTCACAATGTTACGATTGCAGTACTCTGAACATGTACGAGGGTTATGTTCGAAGTCTCAAACAGTCAGTGTTCGCTTGTCATTTTCGTATCTATAGCGCTTCCACCAGCGCTATAGGGGAGAAAGCAAGTACCACGGCTCTAATAATACACCGCATTCTGGTGGCTGCAGGTCAACTCGTTTACGTTCTTTGAAATTTTCAAGGAATTTCGGATCTGCGGACGTCAATTTTTTCTAAACTATTCACTTTAGTTACGGCTTTGTTAGCTCCATTTGACTCATCGCAATCACAAATGAATAAAAGTGGATCCTAAAAGTAGAGCATATGCTAGTGCCCACTATAAACCACCTTCCTAATTTTCGTTGCCTTCTAATTACGGTTAACTTCGAACATCCTTCAAATTGAGGACCAGATGCTCGCATTCCTGCGGGAAAGTAGGCGAACACAAGAAAGGATATCCGACGAGCAGATGGCTCTACAAGTTTTTGACAACGTTTAAAATGTATTGCACTTCATCTTGGATTAACAGTTTCAATTTCTGCGAGTTTGTTATTTTACAATCATATCCGTCTTACGGTGTCAACGGCTAGACATAAGCAGCTTTATTTCATTTATCTTTGCAAATGAGGCCTCTGCGCCTTCACTCATGAATTCACCCTTTACGTCGGTTAGTTTGTTTTAATATCGAATTCAGACATTTTCTCCTAATCATTGTGAACTTGACAATGCATGTATGAAAACCTTTCCCTGAAAACCATCTTTGCACTGCTATATGTTAGCCTATAGCTGTGCCTAACAGCAGTCGACATTTCTGTGTGCGTACTTGGCATTCGCCATTCCTTTATGTGTGCAGGCTTCACCTTGTCTGCTGATGTCCTGCAGAGCAGATTTTTTAAAATTTTCATGGCAGCAGAAATTAATGTGCCTCCTCTGTTCATCACTGGTCGCCGAATGACGATGTTGAAACGTTGAGTACAAACCTTAGCAACTTATGGTTGCACGCGCTGCCGTATTCTGTCTTTCTTTCATATAAGAGTTCTATTTGCTTTTTTCTTGATATTACTTTATTTTTCTTCCATTGCTGTTTACGCTTTCTCCTTTTTCGTGCTCCGTCATAAGTGAATGATCCGATCCAGCAGCTGGAGAAATGTCTACTTGCTTCCCTTCGTTACCTTGGTTCTCTTTCATGCTTTGAAGTGAAAAGTGAATGGCATGAATATTTACTCTATCTCCTGTGTGCCTGTATTCATTAACATGTCAGTAACGGCGAGAAGGATAAGGAAGATGGATTGTCCATTGCATCTTTCGCAGCGCACTTCGCAGAGAATGCTATTCATATATATATTTACTCAGGAAAAAGTCATACATTGCAGGAATTCACTTACATTTTTACCTTATTTACCGTGAAGGGTGATTGTTCCTATGAAAATAATAATCAGTCGATGTAATTTTTGTAAACAAAATCTCGAAAGACATGAATTTAGAGTACGCATTTACGCTTTCTTACGATCGTGTTCTGAGCAATCTTGTTTTTTCTTAAAAATTGACTGGTCAATTATGAAGGCTACCGATGGACCCTCAACGAGTGGCGTATTATGGGAATGGGCGGTGTTGCATGTATCTTTCAACCATTTTCACCATTTTTGCTTGTTTTTTTCATTGCTCGCTGCATCCATCAAGCTGTCACTGCAGCGAAGTGGACGTCGGAGAGAAATCGTCGTCTTCATGCTGCATAGGAGGATATCAGCATCTGAATGCTGGCCTCTCTGTGACATTAGAAGATGGAGAATTTTTGCTCAGTTATCGTAGAAACGGTGCATCGAAGATTAATTTGTTCACGTTCAAAAACTCTTCAAAGGGAACCTACTGGTGGGCAATTGAGGGCATAACCTACTGCGACTCACTCATAATTGAATCGACGGGCATATCGAGCGAGCAATTCTTCATTACCAGTGAAATCTTCTTGGCGACTTGCAGTGCTGCAAGCACGAAGTTTCACTTCCTGTATGGTGTTGTCTTCATTATTTCGCCGCATTCAGTCTGATCATGGTGACCCGCATTTTTGCATAACTGGGAATAGACACTGCCAGCAACGTACCCGTTAGTCTCCCGAGCGCTTTACTGGAGTGGATACTTAGAATATAATTCGGGCTACAAAATGTTAAAAGAAGCTAAATGTATCTGTTGTGTATCATAACTCGGCTACGAAATGTTTATCATCAGCACTTTAACCGACTAAATATTTTCAGTAAGAAGCTAACGTATTTACTGTGTTTCGTAGCGGAAAGAAGACATGGACGAATATATCATAAAAAATGTTGTAGTTGAAGAAGGTTATTTGTATTAGGTCGACATCAATATAAAAATGAGTGTTGCGCAGTCGCACCGATGATAGCTTCCTGACTGCTGGAAAATTGGAAGCTGCTATATCATGGACCCTCTGAAGAGCCTACCAAAGTAGCCTTACCTGTCGTAGTGGGTGTATGCGATGTCCTGCTGCTTGGGATTTTCGTCGCATGAGTAAGTTTCAGTGCTGAAGAAGTTACATTCGTCTTGCGTGGAAAATCACTGAAACGGTGGTGTAAAATTAGCATCGTCAAGTAGATAGAATGACTAGTGCTCTAGCATCGAAAAAAATACGCCTCAAAAATCGGGTAATCAGGTGAAGAAGGGAGAAGAAGAAGCCTTAGACGATACAGAAATTGAGCATTAATTGCTTCCTGGATAAACGGGCTTTCCGACAAAGCTTTGGCCTTATACTCTTATTCCTCCGTTCGTCACTTGTATGTCAGAAAGTGTTGTAGCTTGAGAATATGTAAAATATTTTTAAAGCCGGTTAAGGATTCTTGGGAGCACATTGTTTTTGCGAAAGGTCACTCTACAACTGACTGAATGACGAGAAGGCCATCTGGTAAATCAGCCACAGGTCAAAAAAGTAAACGATTTATTCAAGATGCAGCATCGTGTAGCTGTGCGTTATGAGTGCTGAATGACCGTCTGAAGTACTTTTTGCCCCCTACGTTGAATATAGATAGGGGAAAAAATATTCATTTCAGACCTCTCTGAGCTATATAGCAAAAATCGAATGAATTACTCAGTCTCTTTGCAAGCTTGCTATTTCTCTTGCTTTTGCACCTTCTTCAACAACTATCCATTAAAACTGTAAATTGCCAGCGAACATATCAACGAAGGCAGCAGAACAATGAATTAGCACCTGCGGAGGTTGAAGTGGATAATGTTAAAGCTGCTTGACCCACGTACAGTACAGTAATGATTGAAGAGATTAACACTACCACATTTGAATATTGGAAATCAGCGAGGAGTAAACGCAGAAAACAGCGAATGTTTCGAAGTGACACTTCCAGATCGCAAAGGTGGTTTCTGACAGCCGCAGGGCCGTTTTACTGACAAGATGAACGCTTAGCATGGCAAGTGCTAATGCGACCCACTTTTACCGACTTTCTTGCATATGACTAGGTTGAACCACGAATAGGAAGGATGATGATCATATGGTTTCTTCCTGCCATACTGCATGCTTCATTCAGATTCATAAAATCAGCTCAACGGTTTCCCATTCTCTCTTGTCACATACAAAGCCAATTATTTAGCTGCAATAGCAGCATGCCCCTCACAGCAAACTAAGCGCACTAAGTGTTCTGGAAAACCATATTCCAAAATGCCGCTGAGGGTTTTGTGTCTACATTTAATTCAACTGGATGACCTGGAAAATGCATAAACTCGTTGGAATAGTTTCGAATTCACCAACTGGAACAGGTGAAAAAAGGAGAGATGGGGCGGTGACCGATATTCAAATCTATGACGTAACAAGGAAAGCGAGGTTAAGTTTCCGGCGCGATTTCCTCGACAGTGATAGGAAAGTTGGTCCATCATCCTTTAACATTGAAAGAAAAGTTATTTCTTCTTGTTTTGAAATGAGGCATGGCCAAAGCCCAAGGAAAATAGGCATAAGGAAAGAATTTTCGGAGCATCATATAATTATTCTAAACAGTTCAGAATCAAAAGCAAACGTTTTCGTTTGACTTCTGATTTCTCCTCCAAATTGTTTATGCGCACAACTCCTTATCGGAACCTTCAACCACACTCTGTTGTTCGCTAACCTCGGAAAGTGTTTTACAGTCGTGCGACCCCTTTTGCTCGATATCACTGAATCACCGAAACATATCGTCTTTGCACCCTTCCAGTCTGCAGGTATCCTTTCCGATGTAACCTCATTGTACTGCAGAGTTCATAATGTTCATTTTTTTCTTGATGGGTACACACCATCGAACATGCAACAGCTGATACATTAGCGAATGCCCGCGTTTAACGTAAATACCTCGATAGGTATGCTCATAAGATTTCATCCCAGCGTTTATATGTCACCCAATGTCATTCAGAACCGGCGACTTTTTGCGTCCTAAATTATGTCCTCAGACCAAAAAAATTTGAATTTCTGCAGATGTAACGAAATCAATCTCCCTGTCAAAAAAATTGTTTCATATTACTCTCTTATGTATCAGCTCTATAGCTGCACATTCCAGGGAACTAAATCTTTTTGGTCCGGTCTTGCATCCGCTTCATAATAATAGTTACCCGGCATATCATAGCTTTTTTCCATGCTTAGGTAGTAAACAAACAGTACACAAGATATTAACAAAAGAGGGCGGTTGCACACTCGCAATAAACAGAACCATGTTGTTCTAAAAAGTGCCAAAAAATGAACTAAATTGTTGCAACATTCGCGCCTGACCTCCATGTGATCTTTTGCAGCTGTAAGTGCTGCCTAGCAATATACCGCTTCGGAAGCTGTTGACGCACAGGTTCCATGTATGAAGATACTCTCCTAAACACGCTAAGTTCCTTCATAATGCATAATCACCTCGCAGCCAGCTTAAGCTGTATGAACACCCTGCACAGATGCTCCTCTGTATAGAAATGCTATGCAGTTCATCCACTTCCGGAGGACGACAGTAAACAAATCTTTCCCAACTATCAAGGGATATAAATCGTCCACGGCAGCCACGTTTAAATTAAAACAATCTGATGGGCATAAGAGGGAACTGATATGTCAGGAATGCGTTTGTGAGCGGTCCTGAGCAGCAGTTATGAAACGAATAGCAGCGAGATGTTGATGGGGAATCTCGTTGTTTCCGTAAACAGTGAGTGCGAAAGAACCTGTGAACAATTCTGTAAACACTTGGCCAGAGCCTGAACTTGAACTCCAGGTCATGAAATAATTCGTTTTTCTTCAGCTAATAACTGCATGTTTTCAAGATTTGCGAGTCAAAAAATTCGAAGTCTGCTGTCATATTGCAATGGTGTTCTCCGTCCTTCCTCTTTCTTAAGAAAGCCTTTAAAGATAAAAATATAATTTCAGACATGCATGATCTGGCCATTTTATCATTCAAATAAGGATCGATTATCAATTTGAGAAGGATGCAATGCTCCTATATGCGCCCCTAAATCTCTTTGGAAAAAGATCGCTGTGAAGCTAATACATCTGTTTGTCTCTGCGTTAGGCTGTCTGTTCAATAAGCACAACTCATGGGCCATGAATGCTTGTTTTTAAATCTCAAACATTTCCCCTATGTGAACTTTTTCTAGCGACAGCGAATGAAAAAGAAATACGAATTTTTACCTCCCATCTTGGGATATTCTCCGTAATCATGAGAGCTTAGTGGCAGAAAAAAAGCATTGATGGTCAAGTATATTTTTAAATATTTGACAGGTTGACATGAGAAATCTCGACTTTATCTCGCATTCCTCCTCCTCCACTCCATCGCACCGCGACAATAGTTATATAAATAAACAGAATTCATCAGTTATCCCAAGCTCTTACAGGCAATACTACATTATAATGCAACCAAACGATTGCACAAATGCTTCACGGCGAAAAATTGAAAGCAATGATAACGTGATTACAGTCAGTAGATGAGAGCAGATCCTACCAACTTTAATTTTACTGAACTTTCCGTGGTTCCCTAGATGGTGATAAATGGTATCGAAACTTAGAAATTTTTCAGCGACGATCCCACACCTCATAATCAGCCGGCGGCTTTCACGAAAGACAACTATCGTGTCACAACCCGCTAACGCATCGTTAGGTAAATGAAAAATGAATTCAGTCGGAACTACCTTAAGACCACTCAAAATGCATTCGTGGATATGTGGTCATCCTGGAGCATCAGTTTCAGGAATCTCCCAGCTAAACCTCGGCGGTTATAACAAAAAGCATGCAGCAAGCCAATAAAATTTCAGGCTCGACTCTCTCCGACATTCAGTTTTAGCACAGAAATGAGGTAAGTTTGAAATTATAAGCAATGAAGCTCACGGCTATCTTCTCCCTCCTCGACAAATTCACATAATTAAATAATATCACTTGAAACTCACCAGCAACGATCCCCGAAACGACATGGCATACCAGCAGCCCAGTAGTCACACAGCGCGGTTTTATAGAGGTCCATATTACGAGAACGGCTCGGCTTTCTTTGCTGCGGCTGCAAAAATCTTCGTTCTTTCAATTTTAAACGCTTGTTGCTAACATACTTGCTCAGACAATTGATTGGATGAGACGAAAAGGATAATGAAAACCGCTAAAACAAGCCATCTCTTTGAACAAATGAATTTTAAGAATCACCTGAGTAAGGAGAGGCACTACGAGATGCGTAAGCGATGGCTCAATGCATGCAGGTATGCAGCGATCTTTTGCTCCTAGCTGCTCACCTGCTTCAAATGCGATCCTATTTTTCAACCAGTGACCTCTGCCTCTTGTCCTGCAAGTGACCATTTATAAACAACTCAGCTTCATTTTAAAGCGAAATGCATTAGCACACTCCCCCATCAACTGTCTACGACCGGTTGAGGCGCAATACCGCAGAAGAGGATCCGTCATCCCTCTTTCTAGAGGAGAAATCATCCCAGCACAAACCCGATAAATGACTTTCACTCTCGCAACCAAAATTATTTTCCGACACTGCATCAGTGAGGTTAAAGTATGAAAAATGACCCGATATACATAGGCATGAAGTTATTGTCTTGTGCGTGCAATGAAAACTTTTGCAACGTTCGAAATTTCTCTAACCGTTTTCAAATAAAAAAAGAATAACAGTAAGGCACATCGCGGCACTGATATCATCGGACAGAGCAGGTATGAAGTCATGTGTAGGCCATCTCCCTTGAAAAAGAGGAGTGCGTCGAAATTCCAAAACGAATATTTAGATGGTGGCAGTGCTATACCCGCACCAAAAACTTGAGATCTGTGGCGACTGAGCGTGGATGGCGAGATTCGCCAAATCTCCAATCATTTTTCGAATGAGTCCGACCGCAGACCATGCGATATCCATGCACTAGAAGCCATTAATTGAGCTTTTTCACTCTCTGCTTTGGAAGGCTACTTCAAGTGAGCTCCGGACATCACAGCTTCAAATGATTGGCGAAAAAGAAGGAATACAACGATGTAAACGAATGAATTCATGCAAATCAGCCGTAGAAGGTGATTTACAAACGACTCCTTCAATCGGTTCTGCGAAGGAAAAATCCGAGCAAAATGGGAGGGAATACTCACACTGCTAGTTTGTTGCGTGGATGCGAGCTTTTTCGACTGTCCAAACTGGAAAGTCCCATTACGAAAATGAGGCGTAATTGGGCAACACTGTAAATTTATTAGTGGCGGGGCTGAAAACAAAGCAATTCTTATTTCATAACTCAGATAGTGAATAAAAACAAAGTATGGTGTGATGCCGATCCTGGCAGAGCATGCCTATCACACAAGTATAAGAACGGGTGGCATAATAAGTGCAAGAACAAGTGAAGTCGATGTCTCCAGTGCACGACTGCTTTGATGGCTCGCTTCAAGCATCCTTGTTGAGAGCCGTGTAACCGAAGAAAACTACCGATTTATCGAGTCATCAATCAATGCAAAGACAGGTTAGGTGGCGTGTAGGTAATCGGTAATTCATGAAATTGGCACTCCACAAAAAGAAATTTGAAAAATACGTCCAAGGAGAATTATTTTTCATGCTTTTTCTATAACGATAGAAAATCTTTATATTTCTTAATGCAACAATTGAAATTGCGCACTCTCAGCGCAGCAGCGAAACGAGAATTTTTTGAAATACAAGAGCATGAAAAATGTTCTAATATAGATGAAATAAATAGCATAAAAGAAATTTTAAAAAACTCTTAAAATCTATAGAGTAAAGTAAAATGAATGCGATGAGAAGAATGCCAGTTAGTGCTCACCGAAAACCGGTGCAATAAATGGTGGGGAGAGCCGCATCGGGCGCATCACATTCACTAACGAAGTGTCAATGCGGCATAATAAAACCAAAACATGCACGATACATTCATAAAAGACCGCGCATCGCACCACTTGGCTATTTATTTCACCTTTCATGTTTTATGGCCACTTAGTATTCTTTTCGTCATCCTTTTATTGGCAACAAAGCAACCACCATATGCAAATCCGAAGGCCATTCATCTATATTTATGACGTTTATTGATCAGTGCTTTATTTAAACAATTATTATTTTTTATTTATTTCAAAGCGTATTTAAAGCGTATTTACTAAATGGTGGTTTTAACTGAAAAAAATATTGTGGAGAAAAATTTCAGATTTTTCCCTTCTCCACCTCCCTCCCTCTTAAGTTCTTCGTTTCTACCGGAAAAGCTATTTCTACTTCACAATGAAACTGAAGTTCCGTTCTAAACAACATTATGAGCATTATGATCCGAAAACAAGAAATTCACAGACGGTTGCGAATAAGGCACAGACGAAAAACAGCGCTGAACTGTCTCCTTTATAAACCGCTCGGACGGGCAATACTGAGCGAACTTGAGTAATCAATAAAATGACATTTTTAATGATCGATCGACCAAAAAGTCATTTAATTTATCCAGTCATAAGCTGTATGCAGATTTTACGCATATTTAATTTTCTATGATGTTCAATATTTTATCATAAAGCGAGCATCAGTTAAGGTTAGAATATATTGAGAATCGTTCTCTGATACCGAGTGGAAGTAGTATCGGCGTAAAGTTAACAAGCACGTACAGTCATTTTGCTGACCGTTCAGGTGCCATATTTATCTACCGTGGGCGTTTTACTTCGTCAGCTATGCGTGTTCGATCACTCCTAATGTGCAGCCGATACAGATCTGGTATTCGATGTACAACGGATCTCGTATCACTACATAACAGTATAAATCGATGAACATAATGGGTGTTATTCGTACTGCGTTCGAGTCTCCACGCGAAATGTGTGAATGCTTACGTTACCATCACAATAGGGTGCTCTAGGTGAATGCAAATAACAAAATCGAATATCGCTATGTCGCATGACCACCTTCCTCTTGTCAGTTGATTAAAATAATAGATGGTAAAAGGCGGCGGTGCAGATTACATCGATGAATAATAATTTCAGTTCTACACTCTAGAGTAAACAAAAACTGATACCGAAAACATGCAAATGTGGAACGACCCTATCCACTTTCGTTGGCCATATTTTGTGGATCTTCGACTAGGAATGCATATTTGATTTTATCTGAGAGGGGCACTTTATCAAAGTAAAAAATTCCTTTCCAGTATCCAAAATGGTGATTGCTCAGCACCTAAACATTCGCTCTGCGCTTAAAATTATTTCAGCTCTCCATTTGCCTCTACCAATTAATTTATGCAAATAAGAAAAGTGCACTTTACGAATATGACCTATACAGCTCTAAAGCTAGAAGGAGGGTATTTCATCACATATTGAGCCATTTTTATGTCTGTTCCTAGAGAATTCTTACTCTTCATTCATTGAGCCGTAGAAATTCATATGCAGTATATACGTATTAGGTACACATACAGATGTATAATTGTAAGTAATTGCATAAATATATTAGGGGGAAAACGCGTCAATTGATTTGGTTTGTTACATTTTCTGATGAAACTATTCTCTGAAATCGTTTCCATGAGATCGTCTGCAACAACGCTAAAGGACACTCAAGTGCAAGAACAGTTGAGAGATTCATTGTAGAGTCGAAAGATAAGAACATTATTGTGTAGTACGAGTGACATGACAATCACTCTTGCACACAGGCATAAATCACAATCGCCATTCACACACCGAATATTTTCCAACCGAATGCATCCTGAAAAAATGGATCGCCAAGTCGACTAGTGGAAGCAATAGGCAATACCCGTAATAACCGATATAAAATTAATGATAATATACGCAAAAATGGTAAAATGACATAACATACAATCTTGTAGATTTGTTTTCTCCACTTTGTATTTTCATTAATATTGCATTTCGGGCGTATTTATGGCTTCCATTTAGTCGCAATACATAAAGCATGGATCATTCAATTAATTAAGGAGATTTTCAGGATACTCGAATGGAGAATTACTGGAAAATTTTTCCAGCATTATATTATGCGAAGTTACATCGAGCTTAGATCTTTAAAACTGTTATTAAATGTTGCGACAATATGAGTTCTTTATGTCTCATATACTAAGCAAATATAAAATGCCAATACAGGTCATTTGTAATTTGCAGTCTTTTTGCATAAGAGACAACAAAGAAACATTCAAATAGCTCTTTGCTCTTTGCTAAGTCCAGCAGCTGCTCGTAGTTAATGTCTGATCCACGGAATAGTCGAACTGAATTGCATCGAACGTATTTGGTGACTTTGCCATAATAAACTATGCAAATGATATATCAAACAGAAAAAATAAGTCGACATATTTTAGCGGAGGAATTTTTCTGAGACAGTAAAATGGAGCGAAATCGTAAATTAAATAGGACGCCGTCAAACATCCCCCCGGCTATCAACCACTCCCCTTAAAGTTGCTAGCAACAACGCGTAATGAAAATTATGCATTAATGAGTGGTAGTACTAAAACGAAGTGCTAAGCCAAAGAATAATGGAGAGTGAAATATACATGAGGTGATAAGCTTTAAAGGAACTATGATATGATATATTTTACTACTTGTTTAAGAGTACAATTAGTATTAATCACTTCATTCATCGCATTTATTTCCTCGTCCATTTTAGTTCCCCTTCTTCTCTCCTTCTCCCTCCCTCCCCCCTCTTCCCCTCCCCCACACACCTGCATTTTATTGCTTTTATCAGAAAAAAGAAAGAAAGACATTTCGTTGCAAATTCATTTATGATCGTCTTCAGCCGAATTCATTTATGTTCGATGAGAATATTATAGAATGGTGAGCGATAAAATGTTTGGGTGAATTTTTCGATAAAACGAAATTTCATCGTTATTGCTTTATGTTATGCTGTAATGGAAAGGTAGGAAATCGAGATTGCTTTCTATCGCGTTTATTATACACGAATAACAAAGAAATATTTTGCAATGATGGGATCTCTTTATTCTTATAATAAAGGTAAGCGTTACACTAAATGTATTGTTTTTTTCTTTTTTTGTTAAATCGGATAATACCCATAAGCGTTTTAATTAATTGTCATCAACAGCAACAAAATATCTAAATGATCAACTCAATACTATATGATGCGAACAACAACAAAAAAAATCTTAATTAGGTGAAGCGATAAATTTTCCACAAGAAATTTATCCACGAATCCACGAGAAATTTATCCATGAACCCACGAGAAGTTCATCCACGAATCCACGAGAAATTTATCCATGAACCCACAAGAAGTTCATCCACGAATCCACGAGAAATTTATCCACGAGAAAAAATTATCGATATTTTACCGAAATTACTTTATGAAACCGCTTCGAAATATGTAATATTTAAATTCATACTGATATTTAACAAATTATATCACACTTATTCCAAAGAAAATGAGGGAAAGAACCTCAAAAGTAAAAAAAAACGAAAATATTCTGAGAATAGTTAATAATCTTTGATTGTTCCATCAATGATGATACTGAAAAAGTAAAAGTATTTTAGTGAATTACTTGAATATTTACCTATGGAATTTTTATTATCGTCTCACGCTATCAGCAATAATACTTTCTTTTATAGTCAATGAAAAGAAGAAGATGAAAGAGCAAAATTTAATTTGCTAGGAAATTCGATGTGGAGTGAAATTATCACAACGGCGAATATAAGGAAGGGACTATTCACCATGGAGTACGGGAAGGGAAACCCATATTTGGGCATTGAGAAAGAAAAGCTAATTCTGGGGCAAATCTTTACAAATTTCCTAACGAATAGGGATGAATCTTAGAAAAAATCATCGATATTTTTCCACGTCTAATGAAAAGAAAATTTTCCACGAGAAAACGACAAATTTTCCGCTTTCAAGTTAAACTAATGAAGAACAACGAACTCTAAAAAGATACTCAATGAGCACAAGATTTGTGCTCGGAGATTCTCATTGATGATCAAAACAATGAGCATTACTCAACGTTTTTCTTCACCAATTTTTTTTAGTACTATTTTTTCTCTCTCAGAGCAAAATCTCCCTGCGTACAATTCGTTTCTTCCACTAAACTAACGCCGATTCGATTTTGCTCTCTAAGTTATTTATACTGACCAAAATGATCACTGCTTAAATAATGCCCATCACCTATCCATGCAAATGCCAACAAATATTTCGAAATGCACCAAGAAGAAAGTAAAGCTTCGGATTTCTAATAATAAAATAGTGCTAAAGTAATAAAAATTGTGATTTGCTTATGAGATTTTCATCATTTACACTTAAGTCGTTAATGGAGAATATAATCCATCTAATAAGACCACTTAAAGCCATCATTTCTTCATTAATTCCGAATATTTGCACAATGAACCTAATTATTTCTTGTAATTCAAGCATGAATGTTCCATATCCATTCCAATAAATTCCATGAAGAGCATCTGAACGTTCGATAATTCTAGGATACTTGATATTTCATCGTGTATTTATTGTCGCCAAATTCCTTGATAATTTTAGAGAACTGTTCTTCCCTACATCGGAGCCTTTGAATTAGAAAAAATGTCCGGAAAAAGCCAGAAATTAAAAATTTCATTTCTATACGTCAGTGTTGAGAACACAATCTACAGATTATGGGAAATCCGTTCACTAAATGAAATCCCAACGGAAAAAAGAGGAAAGAAACTGCAAACGGTTCACACGCCAATTATTATTTCAATGAATTACAAATGCAAAGATTCGGATAATTTGAAAGCAATAAAAGAAATATCTTAAATTTATTATTGTTCGAATAACTTAATTTGAAAGATGACTTCAACGAAGTTAGAGTTTGAAAGAGAAATGTAGAAAAAAAATCGGAAGTATATTTCCGATTGAATTATTTCCATCAGGTGGAATTCAGAATTAAGTAAACCTCTTTGCCATTTGAAGCGAAAATAACAACATAAAGCACTCTTCGAAAACATTTTCCCACTAGGATTTGCAAAAAATTTTGCTATTGATGAAATAGTTTATAGCTGAATTAGTGGTATTTGGCAACGTTAGAAAATACGATTATCATTTTTAATTGGAAATTAAATTCTTCACTT
Organism: Parascaris univalens; assembly: GCA_037576465.1. Classification (NCBI taxonomy): domain Eukaryota; kingdom Metazoa; phylum Nematoda; class Chromadorea; order Rhabditida; family Ascarididae; genus Parascaris; species Parascaris univalens. Next base: position 19,132,447 of record CM075173.1, read on the forward strand.
TATTTTACCCTTTGGTGTTTCTTTTCTTCGCACAATATTGGTTACAGCATGTAACGAAAACATATGAATAAGTATATCATAGCCCAGAAATGGTCCACCCCCCCTCCCCTCATCACCACCAAATTAGCACCACTATCCACTGATTACAATATCTGGAGAGGTTTTGAAGGTTATTCGTTAAGCGTTCCTGAAACAATATTCGAGACAAGGAATAATTTAATCTCTAATTGACTAAATCAATTCGCCTGAGGCATTCAAGCGATCAGCACTTTTTAAGAGGCTCCTCTCGCCCTCTCTCAGTCATTTTAATTTCACCTAACATCACTAAGTAAAAGGAAACAAAAGTTCACAGCTATAACGTGTTTATTGGAGAGAACATGTGGTCATTACGTTTACCTACGAACGATGAAGAATATAGGAATATTTGAAGTGCTCTCTCTTCATCATCACCTCCACTGATGCTTATCAGTAGAAATGTCGATGAACAAAGACGATGAATCAGTGATTTTCAGATGGTATGGCATTGAAATGCATTCAGATGTGAAAGAATTCCATGCCTAAGAATCCATGCATACACAATTTCCGCTCTCTTCATTTCTATATTTAAAACGAATTGAGAGAACGCTTCTATCGACATTATCACTAATTTTTCTGACAATGAATAATCATACAAGTAAAAAAATAACACAACGACTATATATACACATATTTTTCAATGTTTTAAGAAACCTGCGCGTAACTCTTTATTGTTATAAATGAATTTAACTGCGACAGTAAGTGAGTTTACTTAGCCGTCGTTTCATCGCCACAAATTGCAATAGTACATTGATCATACTAAATTTAATGCATCACTCAATTAAAATCCAACCAAGCATAGCAATCCGTCACTCGACACCAATAAAATGAAGAGGAAGAGAGCCGATAAAATATGTAAATAAATGAGGCTAAGATAAAGACGGAGAACAGCAATTATAACTGTGAATGAGAGTGGAAAGAGGGCGGCGGAGTTTAAAGTGCGAGTCGAAGGAGCAAGCCAACTACAATATGCACGAAACATATAATAAAAGTTTATGAAAAATTGCAACACGAAATTAAAATAAAAGAATTCTAAGTGGACATAACATTTTAAAAAAATTCTGATTTTAAGGAGTATGCAATGGCGCTATCACTCGCGAATCGTTTATGGCGATCGTTGGTAGACATTGTTTTCCGATGACGAGGCGTTCAATTTGATCTTTTCAACGATGCAACACGATCACTTCCCTTTCATACCTCTTATGACTTTTTCCGCTTTAGCAGCGATTCTTCATAATCATTGCTAAAATCGTCCCATCGCTGAATTCATCGAAAAAGACTGCAGACTCTAGGCTTTAAAGTTAATTGATGTTATGAGCAAGAACGAATCTTAAAAGAGAGAGTTTTTCATCGTGAGTGGTGAGGGCGCAAGAATAAATTCAAAAAATATCTGAAGAGCAATTTCAAAAAACTTTTTCCTATAAATAATTCCTAAAATCCAATTTTTCTGGAAGCGGATAATATGGATGAGAAAACGAAATGTTCTCTTCGGTAAATTAGCGCTTAGAAAGTCGGATATTTAAAGACAAATATTTACTTCAGACTGCAGAACAAAAACAGCTCAAAATGACCATAAATAGACAAATAAATAAATAGGCAAGCAAAACGTAACTACAACATCGACAACGATAGACAGAGAGATAGAAGTAGCGAATGAACAAGCGACACAGCTCGCGACAGTCGTCGATATGTTAATCCGACTATCCATATATATGGTGAGGCGGCGTTCTATTCATCGAGTGACGACGTCATTGTGATCAATTATTTCTGATCAATTCAATAAGAGCAATTGTGGATTTAAGTAGATATTTCAATAAATATAGAAAAGTAAATAAACGTTCTTCCTTAACGGAATTAATTATTGAAGGGGGGAGGAAATCAAATAGCCTCATTTATAGGAATATTTCAATGAGCGCAACGTACAGTGTGGAAAAACTTTTGCGTGAATTTCGCCCAAAAGAATAACGCATCGATTCAAGGGGAAATTATTAACTGCCCACTCTACAATCATCAATTCAAGCATAGCGCATTTGCACAATTCACTTCACTTCACAATTATCATCCACTAAGTGCCACTCCAATGTTGAAATTGCCATAGCAAAGCTATACGAATAATTTCTACTATTAACAAAAAATCCACTATTTTGGTAAACACTTGCCTCAGGATTATTTGGTTTTCTTATTTTCTCTGAATTAATAGTATCAAAATGCACTCATTAACTGCTCAAATAATAAACCTTCATTAAATATACTTTTGAATCGGTGTAAGATCTATATGAACACGAATAAAGCAGATATCATTCCGTACGAAAACCTCACGCTCTTCCATCATACGCAACTCGACAAACGATTTCAATCCAAAGGCTGGATTTCGTTCCGAATTTGGACGAGCCAGGAAAATCATATTCGCATCCGTCACTCGTGGTGTTAATATCCGACTCACTGAAATTATATATATTTATATACCTAAGCAAGGAAATACACAAATATACAAGTGGATAAATGTATAAATGTATAAATAAATAAATAAATAAATATGAATATAAATAGATAAATGAATAAATAATAGATATATATTTATTTATTTATTTATTTAAATAAATAAATATATTTATAAATAAATAAATAAATATGAATATAAATGAATAAATAAATAAATAAATAAATAAATATGAATATAAATGAATAAATAAATAAATAAATAAATATATATATATATATATATATATATATATATATATAAACGCTGAATAACAGTAATTCACCCAATGAGATCGGCTGCAAGTCAAGACTTTCTACCTATAAAAAACGATCCCCTTTTGAAATATTTGGCAAAATTCCATGGACTATGAAGACAACACTCCCTGAATCCAGAAAGAGGAAAAACTCGAAACAACAGATGATTTTTTTTCTGCAACAATATTTCTGGAATAAGCAAATCTTTTCCTGAAAAAAGAAAAAAGAAAATACCATCTTCTCCATTCTTTTGATTAATCATTGTGAAGGTAATAGGACAAATAAATGGCCATGGAAGGATAGCATCATATTCACCACGTATTATCGTTAGAAATATTGAATTGCTCTCACCGATCGCTATAAATGCATAGTTTTTAATATTATAATGGTTTGAATAATGCTGAACGATTTCTTGTTAAACATTAATTGACATTTAAGTGGAATCAACGAATCTACGCGCTATGAAGAGCTCTTGTCCAATTTAAGCTAAACATTTACTTTCTACATGTTGAAATACACAGAGAATTTAAAGTGAGTAAGGGCATCTGAACTTCGACAAATTAGACTGTCTACAGTCAATCCCCGCCTGTACATGGGATCCCGATTCCCATACTGAATGATTAAGGCATAAACGATGATGGAGGGTGGCGAAATCTTATATTCGCAATATATAATCATCCTCAAGGAAATTGCAATTATATAAATGTGCCTTAAAATCTAGATGTATTTTTGCAGCCGGGTGGGTTTTCACTTCATTAGTTCTAATCTGTTGGGCGATAAGAAGTTTTTTTTGTCGCAGAATATGGGCGTGCAACTGGATAGACTAAAATATGATGGCAAATTTTGTTATCTGTTGGCAGCTTCATTCGAACATTTGTCCAGAAGGGGTGATGATTACAAAAGCGCATATTGTGCAAGTCCATTCGTTGTATTTTTCCGCTTTAAGAAAAACTATACTTGCCAATGAAGATAAAACAATATTCAAATATTTCAAGCAAATATAAATCGGAAAGAAAGAATGTAACCATCACTATCGCCATATGGGGCAAAGGCGAGTGCAAGTTTATAGCCATGACGATGTGAAGAGAATACTGCACTATGAACAATAGCCGGTTGCCCACGACGTGCATTTGCATATATATTAGCGTAATTGCTAAGACGCCATAGATATTGTGAGCTGCAATAATTTGTCACCGAATTTGCGCCTTATTTTCATCTTTTAAACGACCTAGTCGACAATAGGCACATCAATGAAGTTATCAGTTTTCCACAAAAATTATGCCTTAACGAAATACGCTAAAAAAAGTACCGCGTCGACTGCCTTACTCTATTCCCCTATGTGCTGACTGATTAAGCCAACCCCTCTCAAAGCTATCGGTGATGAATTTTAAAAACTATTACTCAGCACTCATGCGACAACAATGCCCAAGCAAATCACCGATAAGGATAACGGGTTACTCAGCATCACTGAAAGGTATCTATGCGTCATCTGTCATATCTCTTCTTTGTTAGGCTTCTTTCTCTGTACTGCAATCTCTGCGATGAGGAGGTATTTCTAAAGTTCATCTTTCATATTAATGTACTTTCCTTTTGAGGAAACGAATCGCTGAGCTCTTAAACAAACATTCCAATGATGAAATTGACTTGAACATCATTTTTGATTAGTTCCTCAAATTGGAAAGCGGAATAATCGGCATTTTAAAAACCCTCAAAAAAATTCATATAAAATGAACGCAATAGGCATAATTGGCTGAATTATCGTAATAAATTCGAAAGTGAATTTTTCACAGCATCTCAACAAACGAGAATCAATCAGCTCAGAGATTCTTGCGCATAGGTAAGTTAAAATGCTGACTATTAATCTTATTGTTACTTCTCAATCAGTTATTTTACTCAAAAATATCGAAATTCAAAGAGGCAAACCAAAAAAAAAAAAAATTAAAGAGCAGAACTACTCAAAAAATAGAAATTACAGTTAATTACTATTAACTTTATTTCTTGTCCTTATTATTGGTAATGTTGCGATTATATTATTATGAACTTCACTACTACTAATTACTAATTACTATATTACTACTACTATTAATTAATATTACTACTAATTACCATTAATATTACTATTACTACTAATATTACAATTTATTATGATAATAACTTTCACTATGACTACAAGATTTTATTTATCAGTACTTTTATTATCTAATTTCATCGTTTGCTACTGTCACCATTATTAATCAATGAGAACAAACCTAAAAAGTGTTTCAATTTCGCCTACTCGGTCAATCACATCATCAGCTTTACGCGATGCGTCAACGCAAGCCGATGTCAATACTCCGGAATGCACAGCCATATTCGACACTGAATCGCACATTTTTAAAAGATGAGGCATACTGAAAGAAAAAAAAGTTGAGCAATTGAAAACAATGCACATATATTCGATGATTAAGAGTGACGTTACTGGCTATTGTTGGTTATCCTGAAATTAAGAAAAAGAAATCGAAACTTCCTGGAATTAAAAAAATAATAATAATACAACGCACCATCGAAGAACATATGATTTGTATTTGAATTTCAGTATGTCAAAGCGGTACATAACTATGCAAAAATTGCAACAATAAAACAATGAATTATACAAATCGCCAAACAAAATCACATTTCCGTCCACATCTAAATAATTCTGAGGCAAAATCAACTGGAAAATTTCACAGCACTGGCAATGGCCAATATATAAAAATGAACAACTGGAAGAAAACTGCAAAAAAAGGGTTATTATATGAGTTGAAATCTATCCAACATTTCTTATTTCCGTAGACTTAGCGGTCCATAATTTGAAACTTCTATATGAGCGGGCATATATCAGACCGACAAAATACTTCCATAATGCATCGTCGAAAAGAAACTGCAGAAACGCATAAAATGAGCGCATGGCAAACCTGTCTACCTGTCTTCCTTGATATGCTTTTTGATTTCGTTTAGCGGAAGTTTAACGTCGCATCCGAACTCAGCAAATGGACATTCAGTGATCCCTATAGCTTCCTCTTCCACTGTGACATCTGAAATGAAAATTATCTCAGCAATGAATCCTATCTGCTAATAAGATGAAATAGATATCAAGAAGGATTTTATTTCATAGTGGATAAATTAGAAAACTGAATGATAAGAATAATGGCCACTGAATGAAAAGCTTCGGAATTCAACAAAAAGCTTCGGAGTCTCATGTCCTGCAGAAATAAATAAACTAGCTAAGTTATGGGAACGGAAAAAATCCAACAGATCTTTTATTCCACAAAATTATCTCAAACCCTCAATGAAGCTTTTCAAGTGTTGTGTTAATAAAATCGATTTGTTTAATTCCAAAATTAAATTTGTATTCTTTCGGTAAATTCATGAAGAGAGTGACTAATGGATCGTATTTTGCTTCATAAGCTCTTATTCTAAATAACTTCTCATCTGAATACCTATCGACTCCGAGAAAAAATCCATAAATAATGTGTGCTTTTCTTCCATATAATAACCTTCTGAAATATAAGCGTTTTAGTGGCGACTGTTGTGGAAGCGCTAAGTTTTTTTCTCGAGAATATGCCCATATTGAAGATTCTCATCGTTTGTCAACGACATGATCCCCTCATCCCTCTTCTATAGGGATTTCTTCTCCACGAAATCCCGCCTAGGAATTTTGAGCATTCCAGAATCTGGATCAACCGTGGCGCAAAATTTGGACAAGGGAAAACAGAAAAATTTAAGTTTCAAAGTATCGTGCCAAAAAGATAGTGTTGTTTCCCCATATAGCAACGTCATCACACTAGATGCCCAAAACGTGAATAACTAAGAAATGGCAAATCGGCATGGGAATTAGTATTGGGTAAATCTATTCTTTGGTTAAATCTATGCACGCATAAAAAGATGTGCAGAAAACATGCGAAATCATATGCATATTAAGTACCGGTTCACTAAGCACTCACTACTTCAGTTCGCTTTCCAAAAAAAAGGAACCGTTCGTTTTGGAAGTTTTTCCTTTCGGTTGAACTGATATTGCAGACTTATCACTGCAAGCTGAATGTGGTCTGCGGTCGGCTGAATGAATGTCAGCGTTTCCATATTCTGGATTTCCCACCGGTGTTAGTGAACGAGTTACCGGCTCCGGACAAATCGACGATGCCGAGAGCGTTTTCACGAACGGAAATTATGAAAACGAATTCTCCGATTTCTCGAACTGATGAAAAACTTTGCGACAAATTCAAATTTACTACGATTATTGTTTAACTCACATAAAATATGGGTTTTTAAGCAGCCTATACGTATAAATCCTAAACACCATCTTAAATAAAATTTAAATTTTAAAGAACATGGAAATGAAGTACATTTTCGAAAAAATTCTATGCGGATTACGTATATTCAACCTGGAAGCTTAAATGAAACAATGCTGACGATATACGAAATAATTCAAAAGGACGTCAAATTCCTTAGGTTCAAAGAAATTACGCAAATGCGAGGCGAACTGTGCAAGAAAGCTTCGATAACAAATTAAAAGAAACTTATAATAGCAACAAAAAAGGAAAATAATAAATCAAAAATCATTCCTAACCAATTTAATATGAGTTTCGCGGCTTAAACTCTAATTTTTGGAGCTGAAGATTTTGTGGAGGAACTCACACTTCAAAACCGCGAGAAGCAACCACTTTCCTTTGTTCTTTCATTCAGAATCCGCTCTAGTGAAATCTATGTTAACGCACATCGTGCAACTTCCGAGTAAGGCAGATATCTAAACATGTCCTGCAATCTAAAAAAAGCGGCTTCTTAATAAACATTCCAGGTAAGCATATGAGATTAACCTGGTTGAGAAGACCATTATATTTTAATGGGAATGAAAAACGGTACTCACAAACTGTTGTCGCGGAGGGCCAATTTCCTCTACCACTTCAACTTCGATGATCGTCGCACCAACCTTCTAGAAGAATTTTCAATGCGGCACCGCCGAATGCTTTTTTGCACATGATACAAGACGTGAAACGTTGGAAAAAATTATTAACGTTCTGTTTTTCTTATATATCCCATATTCAATGTCCCATATCCAACAGGCAAGATGTGAAAGGTAACATACGCTTCAAGCACTTAATAATTTACATCTGTATCGAATCTGAATATAATGGTGTGCCAATGCTTGACTTTAAATCGAATAAAATGGAAAGAGGGAAACATCGATCTCACCTTCATGTTGATCCGATGAATTCCTTGATGAAAGTTCCACCTAGCGGAAGGTGAAGGAAGAGACAACAGATGAGAGAAAAGCGTACCTGTTCCATCATCACTACGATCGCCTTATTTCATATGGTATCGTTGACATGGTTGGCGGAGCTGTTGCTTGACGACAAAACTAATGCGTTATTAGAATCATCGCAAAAACACACCCGTTGCCTAAGCGATCCGTGGAACGTTTTTATTCATTGCAAAATCCATGCATTACATGGATCAGCTATATACGCAAATGCTGCTAGTCAATTTACATGTGTTCTGCATGTATAAGCAAATTTCTGTGCAAACGCATTATGCTAATGATATAGCGAGGTTTATGTATGTATTTTTTACTCTCCTTCGATAATTATATCCCAAAACTAAATGATATGAAGATGAAACTCATTGCTTCTAGATCCAAACAGAAGCCGAACCGAGAAATTCTATATGATCTCGATTGATCACGAGTATATTGTTCACCCCTACGGTTTCGAGTAATATTCTAAAGTTGTTGTGATTGAAAAGAGACATGAAAATTAATTATACGGCCACCCAATTTGATGAGCAAAACTCAAAGCCAAACACTTTGCCAACGTCCCTGGATATTTAGAAGTTCAAACTATCGGACTGACCACGATAAAAAAAAATGCATATATTTGGCCGATATTTCTGGAATATTTACGGATTGCTTATCATCCCAAATATTTCCACACGACTCTTTAAAGTGAAGGCCATTCACGCTATCAATAATGGTTATGTAGGCGTTAATTCGCTGTTGATAAGAGATTTCTTTCATAGAAATATTTACTGCGAATCAATGCAACAAAAATAAAATCAGAGCAACAACGTGGAGTGCCAATAATGGTAGTAACAAAGAAACAAGGAAAACGTCTTTCATTTCGTTGATTGAACATTAAACTGTGGTGGGGCACCAGAGAAGCGTCAAACCCAAATGCGACTTTGCTCTCATACCGTAACGAACGAAATCCCTATAAATGATTGCAGGGATCGAGTACGTATGATTTAATCTATGAGAGATGATCATTTCGGCAACTGATCAATATATGAGCAAACACTTCACATAAGGATCACTTTAAAAAGAAAGGAATAATTGATCGACATTTCATCATCTTCTTGACACGTGATGGTGGCGGGTACCTGCAAAAAATAACATTCTAAGGAAAGCGCACTAACTTCCTTAGGGAGGTAAAGAAGGAGAAAAATGATTCAGTTGGAAAATGATGCAATAATAAACGAAAGGTTACATGGAGTTTTGCAGAGAAAAGAGTACATTAAGGAAGACAGTTTCAGTAGTCGCCTCAGAAGCGCAATTCTCTATAGAGGAAATACCGCAAGAGCTCTATGAATGCACTTCAAATCGTCTCTTTTATTCATGCGAATCCCCTCACTCTTATATGATAGCGTCACCGATAACTCAAAGTTGAACAGCTCAATGACGCATTTCTGCTTCCCTCTTATTCGCCAACTATAGGCAATAAGGCAAAATTAGTAAGATTGTGGAAAGGAGCATTACGCTTTGAAGTACACCTTCGCATAGCTTTTGTGCCGAAAAAGCAATGAATTCATAAAACGCCTCATGGAGTAGATCGAAGAAGGGACTAGCACATAAAACACTCAGCTATTTCTTCGCAATTTTAGTGAAATCTTATGTAATTTACACTCCTTAACGAAGATATTTCAATCATCGGCTCAAATTCCTATGTTCGCACAACATTTCCCACATAGATACGCAGACACAAACAACACAATTGCTCTAGAAACGGAAACTGCAGAAGAGGCGAACACACTTTATAAACGACAGGTAAGCATCCAACCTGAAGGCATCTCCAAATAGCGTGTAAACTTTGCCTTCGAAAGCGAAACAGAAGGTGCTACCTTGCTTGGGAACCGCTGCAATGTAGAATCGCTCATTAAAATATATTTTCAGCTTGAAAGCTAGAAAATTGAAGAAAATGAAAAACTCGAAAGTATCACAACTGCTTGAATTTCCGCATCCCACTAGAGAACCTTTTGTCATATGAGTCTTAAAAAATGTTTCTCCCAAACAAAATTATCTCTGAAAATAATTCCATTCTATCATATTTGAGAGACCGTTCAAATGCTTCCCAAATGATTTCAAAGTTCTATATATTATCATATGGTAGTAGTGCCTTCCAGTCTATTTTCCCAATAGGAGAACGCAGGAAGAAAAACAAATCATATTAGACAAGCCCATTAAAATAAACAATAAACATATTTAAAAAACTATGAAAAACCAGCTCCCCGTTAATAAATGCTATCCTTCAGCGTACAAGATATATCTCTGAGCATGGATAAAAACAAAAACTCGGAGGTTATTTAGAAATTGATGCTGTTTATATTCAAACGTGCCCAGTAAATCGTTAGAAGGGATAACAAATGAAATTTAAAAGTGAGAATGTGACGATAAAATAGTTGGTATATGGATGCCGATGAGGAAAAAGATGTAAAAATGGAACTAGAGGGTAAATACTGTCTGTGAATTTTTAATCACCAAAAAATTTTCTTACAATATAGAAAAAATGGGAGAACTGTACCAAAAAATAGTTCAACACAACTTACTTAATAGCCGATCCATCTTTGTGATTAACTGCAATGTGTGCCTCGTTTCACGAGCCACAATACCATGAAGGCCAATCTCAAATAGTTAATTGCTAGAAGTCTGTGAATACCGCCTAGAGTTTCACTAAATATGGGAAACACTTAATGAAATGGACGCATAGAACCTCTGAAATGAAAAACCATCGAAATGGATGAAGAAAATATTGACAAACAGAACTAAATATTAAAATACATTAAATGAACTAAGATTATCTTTTTATTGGATAATAAAAAATTTGTCGAGGCGACTTGATAAGATGTCTATATGATTGAAGCCCTTCCCATCAAGATTCTATTTTACGTTAAAGACCATAAGATGCTATCCATAAGCACGAGAATCCCCGTTCGCAGAGCATGGTGGTAACTCGAACAATTCCAAACCCAATATACTACAACAAAGTGCCATTACGAACATTACGAACTCATCATACTGGCGAATGAATCTGCACAATAGTGAAAATGAACAACTGTGTCAATACCTGAGAGGGGTTGCTGGCATCTGTGACCATGAGAAGACAACCATGGAAATCGGCTTTTAAAATGCGTTCATCGGCTCGTTTCGTTGTCGCATTTAGTAGACCACGAAAATATTCACACCACATCTCATATAGAGCCACGAATTGTGTATACCTTTAATGAAAATAAATAATTGCCCCAATTACCTTAGGGAAGCGAACCCATCGAATTGAAATGGACGATAATAAGGCAGCGATTTAGCAACAAAATAAGGTTTCCGTGATAAGAATACTGCAATTAGATGCCGGTTTCTTATCATTTTTTAATGTCATTCAATAGAATATAATGAAATTGATACCGTTGAAGAGCACATAACTATCTGCTGTGATTACTTTTGCATTAAATGATTATTAAAAACTGTGTAGTAGAATTTGACCTCTGAACTTTTCTCTTCCTAAACGATTTTATTAATTTTAATTTCCCAGCTAATAAACTATAAAGATCAAGCAAAACAAAATAAGCGGAAGTCATTTACTGATAAAGATGGCACGACATGCGCTTTTGCATTTGGATCCATCAAAACAACTGCAACACACCTATAACGACGCATCAACAAATCGAGCGTTTTGTGGTGAAGTTAGCTTTCTACATCCTTTATCCTACCGATCCGTTCCAGAACTTTGTTTTTTCCTCCAAAAAATTTTATAGTAAAGGCTGATCCCGTCGACATTAACAATTATGTGAAAGTTCACCGCTTATAGATAAGTGAAGAAGTTGATGCGTAAAGTCAGCGTTTTATCTTAAACGGTGTATGGCAAATTCGGTAGATTTCTGAATTGCTGAAAATCAGATGTCACATCTTCGACGATTTCTGACTTGACAGACGGATATCAGATATAAACAAACATAAACCGACTTCTATACAAACGGGCCAATAAGACTTCGGAATTATGTGCCTTGCAAACAAAAGCAAAAAAGTGTGGAAGATAAACCTTGAATATTCAAAAAATTCTTACAGCTGATAATCACCGTTATTACAATCGTTTCAATTTCTCTCTCCCTTCATTACTTAGGCGATATTTACAATAAAACCTCAACAAATCAACGAATCAATGAATCGGTAAATCAAAAAAGGAGAGATTAAGAGGAATTATCGCCAGCCAGACGGTTTATACACTCCTAATTATGTAATTCTTGTTTCGTTCGCCGTTTTCTTATGCAGCTAAATGACTCAATAATGTGGAAATAAGTGAAATCATTGGAAGGAATTTCTGTTCTGATCGTACGCCTTGTACGTTAGCAATAATCGTGAAACTCTCAAAACAACTAACTTGAGATTCTTGAGATCTTCGGTTCGTACACGTCGACGAACAAAATTGCTGATTGGTCGCGTATGTATCCGACGTTCACGCCTTATCCTCTTTTCCAGAACGAACGTCTTATATGGATTTGTAAACTCAACGTTCGACTTCGCTTCATTCATCTCTCTCGAGCAATCACTAAAACATTTTATAACACCAAATACACAACTGTTATAACCAGAGCAGAAAAAAATGTGACGTTCAATTCGCGTTTGCGAAATTTAATCACTAATATTTGAATTGAGAACCATAAATGAGATAAGCTTACAGTTTTGTAATTGAGCACGAACTTATCTGAATAGTGTGACCTCGAAAGACTGAGGTGTGACCTCGAAAGACTGAGGCAACTCAACTCTCGAATATTGATCATAATGCTAAAAATTTCCAAGATTTTGTGCAAAAACATGTAGAAAAGCACACAAAAACGCGTACAAAATGTGCTTCTTGTATTTCGCCTACGAAACAAGATGATCGTGCAAAAACCTGTCAAAGACAACGAGAACTGTCCAAAGTGTTGTAGAACTCAAGAATAGGAATAACTCTTAACGAAATTTGATTGATTGCAGAACAAATCTCACCTATTCGACCAAGTGGCGATAGCCTTAAAGGGATGTCAAGTCATGCAAAATGCGATTATAAATTATACGTAGGAAATATCCAATGGTATAATGCATGCAAACTTCACTGCCGTCGTACGTACAGTTCTCAGATGGCACTTAAGAGGTAAATATGCAAGTGCCGTTTCTACACAACGAGACCTCCTCTTTTCACGATACAACGCAAGCGACGGCACCACATCACATTCCATTCGCCTTTCGAACAATTAAGGTCTCCTCATCGAAATTGCGCGTACAAAAGATTTCATATTTATTTTGTTTGAAAGGCACCAATTTGTCGGCGAATAAAGAAGCCAACATGACGCTTCAATGTATCCGCCGTCGTCCTATTGTGCTTTAAAATGCTCTATAGACGACTCTGTGATGTTCACAAAAACTTTTTGAACTCATCGATCGCATTAACGGTCGCTCTTACTGCTCGCCAACAAGAATATGAACGATACCTCACGGCTAGAACTTTTTCCGCTCGGGGAACTATTCGCTCTCCATCCCTCCCGCCACCCATATTATATCTCCAGCGATACATCTCAAGCATTTCCCATTCATTTGATAACATAAACTATCAAAGTGCGAAAAAAAAATGAAGAATTTCGAGAGCGTTTATCGTTGAAAACCCACTTGATCTTCTTGACGTCAAATTAATAGACTCATCGATGCTATACACTCAGAGACCATAAGAGGAACAATTGTCATCATTACTAATACCTAAACACTTTTGTCACATCAAGAAATCCAAAACGACAATAAATACAACGTTATGGCGATAATATCCGCATTGATTTCTCTTCATAGCAAATCATTTGCTTCGTATTGCTATTGAATTGAACGATGAAATTGAATAAATATAACATATTTGGTATCACCCACATTAGATATACGAAATTAATTAATTAAAATTTGTTGAATTTTATATTATATCATAAATTTTTTACAATATATCATTTTATGCAAAAAAAAGAAAAAGAAAAATAAACAAACAAACAAAATAAACAATAGCACAAAAACGTCAAAACGCCGAATTAGACGCTAAAATAATACTCTTAAAAGTATTTGCATAAGATAAGAAACTTTTTTTATGTTTTATATAAAATAATCATAAGTAAATAATTTCAATCGGTAAAAGAAAATAACTCATATGACGACGATACGCTATGATCCATTTGAAAACAATGAAGGTTTGATCAAATGATTCAATATTTAGTTATTTTCATCAAATATCGACGCCGAAAACGTTTAACCCAATCAAGCAACGTCCCAGTTTATGCCAATAAATCGGCAATATCACACAGCCACACCTGATTTAGGGGCCAACAAAACCAATTGTTTCGCCTTCTCCTCTTCCCGTTATCCTTGTGAAGCTCCTCACACAAATAAGCCCCATTCCGTACACTACCTTTGATACCTTAGCAATCGAGCATCAACCTCCCAACGACGAAATAAACAAGAAAGGGTGCGAGAAATGTGCCAAGGATATTATAATGCGCGTTGGCTCTCAAATAAGTGGAATAGATCGATTTCGCTATGCGAATATCTTTAAAGTCTTGAAACAACCTCGTTTTATATGATACTTCAACTTATCCACTTTCCTTGAATTTCTGCAAATTCTCAAAACAATAAAAAATTAAAAGCTGATAGAAGAATTTAAAAAAAAAAAAACAAAAAAAAAACAATAATAATAAATAAAAAAGACCCAAATAATATCGCACAAAAGGGGAATTAATTCAAAGAGATAAATTTCAACTAAAATACTAAATATTTTCCTCTCAGCTCATAATCGAAATAGCACTCGTTTTTCTTCATAAAACGATCAAGAAGGTTCAAGTAAACCGCTCCTTAAATGATCAAATCATAAGTATCACTGAAACGATTACCATTAGAAATGCTTAAAATGCAGATGACATTCATAAGACTATCAACGACGGATGATACGATTTAAAAAAAAAAGAATAAATAAACAAATAAATAAATAAAACGCATAATTTCGATGCATATATTGGTATCATTCAACATTTTCATCTTCTCTATCAACGATTGTAAAACTTCATCACCTCCAAATATTTTCCTACTAGAGGCAATTTAATATAATAATAAAAAGCGGGATAATTTAAGCTAACACTTCAAATAATTTCATAAAGAAGAGCGTAAGCAATTTTGGCAGACTTCTAAACGATAAGCAAAAATGAGAAATAGCTTCATTGACTAAAATGAAAATCCGCTATGCGACGTGCAGATGTGATAAAGAAAAAGACGGTTCTTCCACAATTCTTCTGGAAGTTCTAGCGGAGGTCTAGTGGAAGTCCCATAGATGAACTGAATAACTTCCGCCATTTCCTATTGTCCCATGCAATGATTTCCTTTAAGTGATTTATTGGATTGACCCCCAAATTTGAAGACATCACATTTGAGCTGGGTGAACTGTGCGTACAACTTTTTTCGCCCACTGTTTGTATCGCTGTCGATATTTAACACTTAAAATACTTCCTCACTTAAAAGAAATAAAAACTGCCGTCTCCGAAAACACTCACATCCACTACGGCACTCTAACAGACAGAATCTCTATCCTGATTTCGATAAATAATAGTGATTATCTTAACACATCAGCGATAAAATCACAAGAAATGAGCATTAAATAAAATCGGTCAAGCGATCGGTCGGCTCCTTTTCCGCGCGATTGCCTCTTCAACGCACTTCAGCTGTCTGAGCAACTCTGCACGACGCTCTTCTTTTTCTGCTTCGTTGTCCACGTAATCATCGTCTGCAAGCATAACACCGTATAAAGCCAGCTGTGGTGCCCACGAACCTCATATTTTTCCATAGGGCTACTTCATTCATCCCCAATCGGATTCTGCTACACAAAGAACCCACTTCTCATGAACATTTGTCCAATCATTACCGCACCAAATGTAGGCCACCTAGGAACCAGCAACTATATCCAAACATTTCCCTCATCCCAATTAACTACCACATTACTTTTCACTTTTATCCATCACCCTAGAGAAGACGTCAATGCACGAAGAATGAACTGAGAGGTAATCGAGAAAAACCCTCGATGCTTCCACTAATACCACCTTCCATCCATAAATAAGCCTTCCAGCCTTCGCTCATTTCCGAACAATTAAGAAAAAATCCATTTACAGCGTCAATTAAAACGTTCTGATAAGGGTATAAAAATAATAAACTACAAACAAACCATTGAACTCATTGAATCTTCGGACACCTCCTCGTCTTTCATTACTTACATTTCGTGAACTTCGATGCGAGCGAACAGCACGTGCCGTCGGTGATATGCTCTTGCGACGCACATACGGTGAGGCGGAATGCGAACTTGACCTCGATATACTCTGCAAATAATCATGTGCTGATCCAACGGAAACGAACTGAACAGCAAATGCGATTTCCTCGCATTTTCCATCCAAGTTCGAGCTTTCTTTAGTAATTTCCTCTCGTCCTCCAACAACAAGAAGAACCTGATATATACGGGATTCGATATATGCTTGTAGATAAGGTTATAAATGATAACATGTAACAAACTTTTCTTTATATCACTCATGCTGACTATATTCAATCACATTCTAAAGCTACCCCCAACAGCCTTAATTTTTCTGAGCACTAAACTTTTTCAAAGACGAAGGTTAGAATAAGGCAAAAGCCAAGCGAAACAGCTGGAGCAAAGAGAGACTGGACTAGGAAAACGGAGAATGGCGATAACTTAAATCTGATACTAGAACAGAATTGGAATTTATTCTTCGGAAACTTTAACAATTTCGGGGAAAGAATCTTTCTGACATCGCGCTAGGGAGGATGTCAGGACTACTCTCCTTCTTATCCGCAGCAGCTGCATATCACCCTACCTTCACCCATCACAACAACAAAACGAAAGAGAAAACAATTAACGAATACGTGCATCATACACGAATCGGAATGCTTACAGAGTACATATCAAACTCTTAGAAACTTCATAGAAAAATAAATTTCACTTGCGAAATAGCAATCAAAAAGACCCCATCCTAAATACCAACCAACTCCTTCAACTATTACCTCTCCCCAACCCACCAAATAAATAAAATACCAATCGGATTCCTTAACTATTACCTCCCCCTTAGGCCACCCACCAAATGAATAAAATGCCAACCAGCTTCTTCAACTATTACCTCTCCCCAACCCACCAAATGAATAAAATGCCAACCAGCTTCTTCAACTATTACCTCTCCCCAACCCACCAAATAAATAAAATACCAATCGGATTCCTTAACTATTACCTCCCCCCTCCGCCACCCACCAAATAAATAAAATGCCAATCAGCTTCTTCAACTACTACCTCCTCCCATCAAATAAATAAAACGAGATTTATTTCTTTCAAATAAAAATAAAATTCTAGATTTATAGTACCTCGCCCATTCCCCATTTCCGAATGCGCTAAGCCAACATTGCGCAAAATGCTGCTCCCCCATTTTCCCAATACACGCTGCACTTTGCATGCTTCCAATCCGCCAGATATCAGCTCCAACGCACATTCATTCATTAACGGATTAAGAAAATGTCTCTGCTTTTCTGGCGGGCTATAGCGATGAAAAAAAGCAACAAACCTTATCATCATCATGACTTCTTTCTTCGTCATCACTCGAGACGGCCTCAGCGTTTGCATCCGGGGAAAGTGGAATTCCCTCGGTGGGAAGACCGTCGTCGTCGTTCGTTGAACGTCCTTTACGACGATACGCTGCTGGCTCAGCATCGTCGTCGCTAGTGCTGCTACTTCTACAAATAAATGGCTTTACATCATAAGAGCAGCGCTAACAACTTGTTTAAGTCTTCTCCAAACGAAGTCAACGCTGAATGCGGTAATAATATAGTATTATCGAGTTGCATTTGCAATCTTTCATATGACGCTGTGTAGATTTTGCGCCATAAAATATGACCTCACCTTTACTGTTGCATATAACGACGCCATTTTATCCAGACACGAATTAAAATAAGAAATGGCAATCTTCTTAGGAAATAGCACTTGGGGGCTCAAAGAGGGTAACAAACCGCAGAAAATCAACTCCCCCATAAAATTCTATGATTGAACCGTGGATGCTCGAACAAGGATAGGGAGATAAGGCAACAGAGTGCACAAACTATCAACTCCGCAAATCATATAAACGATGCAACTGATCAATCCCACTGCCAAAAACTTTAATGTGCAATTTTTACAGCGAAATTTCGCTAACCTTATTTGACATTTAGGTTCTGGCCAAAAAGTGAAAAGAAGAAATTTTCCTCAACGATGTCGTCGATAGGGTTTGCTTGGAGCATCTTACGCATCCGGCCTTCTCCAACATTCTTTCCCCAGTCGAGCGTATTTGTGGAGAAAACCGCAAAATCACCGCTTTCAAGGCACAACGACAGGATATTTTGGGGATAGCCATTCAATGCGAACTCGAGCTATAGCTCTGCCTTATGAACACCACCAATCAGGTAGTATCCCTGCACTTCAATGTATTAAACTAAGAGCCTAAAGATGAAGGGCTAACGTTGTGCTAAGTGAAGAGCTTTCATCGCTGGAGATGTCTTCTTTCGCTTCACTCAGCTTTTTCCTGCACAGCTTTTCATCGGGGGCCTCGTCTCGCCGATTAGCTGCACTTCCCTGACCTGCCGAATGACGCCCAGAAAGTGGTGCTCCTCTCCTAAAATCGCTTGAGATAGAGTCTAAAATAGGGTCGATGAATGGTTTTAGATACGAACAAATGAACACAAGAACGCTCTATGCTTAAGTTTGGACGGAAAAGGAGACACATTTAAAAAAAACCTGAACAATATCCACCTTACCCCCCCCCCCCCTCCCAACTCCCCCACAGTTCTGTGGAAGTGCACGCGTCTGAAATTGCGAAGGATGAAAACTGGAAATAATGGAAGATATTGTATTGTTATACTAACGATAAAGTACTTGCAGTCGATTTCAAAACTAATTTCCTTCAATTACTTCACTTCGAAACTAAAAATAAAAAATTGTTAAACGAAAGGAACCTCGCTACAGTTGGAGAGATTCTACTACCACGAGATACTGGTCGTTCATAAGAGTTCAGCTGTTGCTTGGCGCGTTTTCCCGCAACGCTGCCACGCTTTGATGCATCCTCCTGTGACGGTTCTCTGCAATCAATATATATAACAGTGATGAGACACAAAAGCAAAACTTCATATGCTTCAGAGAGCATAATGAGAAAACTTCTCAAGTAAACGAATAAGCAGCTAGCTATCCAACTGAACAAGAACTTATGGCAAGTAAACAACCGATGTGAAAGCGATCTTATTTAAACAGAACGAAATCGGGACAGAAAAGATCCGCAATTTTTTATGAATAGAAGAAAATCAATAGTTAACCAGGCGACTAGCTGCCTAATTTGTTAGATGAAAAAGAACGTCACCAGAAGAATCAATTGCAAATATCACTTCGTCATCCGCAAATATGCACAAAGATTCTTGAACACAAAAAACCCTCTACCCATCACCCAGTCCTACCATGATGTGAAATTCTGAGGCTCTTTTATTCATGACCCGCCACCGAAAAGCGTTCCACAAAGCTCGTTCGTCTGATCGAAGATTGAAGTCCGACATGCTTAAGCAGACATGGCTCCTCTTTCTTTCATCCACTCGTTTAGCGCGGAAACTTGTTTCTCGTCAAAACAAGCCTCCCATTATAAGAAGAGAGAATAGCAGGATAAACTGCTGATTGCTACATAACAAACCACCTGCTAAAACTGCACGATAAAACTATATCCAAACATGGATTGTTCCGATCCGTCTAACAATTTAATGGAAAAAAATCTATCTGGTAGATATATGTGGATACCTCTTCTTTTTCGGTATGCGGAACGACGATAAGTCGGTAGGACGTATGGAGCCATCGTCGTCGAAGAGATTTTTGAGTGGAACTGCAGAGGCCAATGACGGTCTTGAAGTGGGACGCCGACGCCCATGCGATGAACTGTGCGATTCACGTGAATCGGAACGCGATGATGACACCGACGATCCCCCGCTTGAACTTCTAGAAATTTATACCCGTCAGCATACTTACATAAAGAAATCTTATGGTGGCTTGCTCGGATCAAAATAGTTAGTAGAAAGACTCCATCGAAAAGCAATGCTACTCTCTCAGTTCCCTGTGGGCACCTCACTCATGAAATCGAGGACCTCTTCAGCGATGTTAAGCAAAAGGTACGAACATAATCAGTTGTTCGAATTCAGTGATTTCATCTATCTTCCTTTACAGCTTATAAAAGATGAAGTTTCTATGCGTATATAACACCGTCAAATCAACAACTTGTGCACTGGCCTCACTGCAATTAATACCTTTCCGTGACATCAGTCAAGCTAGAACCATCCATATATAACAGATAACGTTCAACAACTGGAATAGGCACAACAGGATCAAAATCTCATATTGTCTCCACGTACGATGATTTGATCTTATCCTTTTAGAAAATTAAAACAAGCCCAAGATATCTATTTCCTTAGCAACACTGGGAGATAAAACGAACTGGAAAGCAGGCAATGAATGGTAGCGGCAGAAAGTTCCTATAACTTCATCGAAAAAGAAATGAATGGCTGAAAATGAAACGCATGTGACTGTTCTTTTTAAATAAACGATATGCAAATACCCACCCTCTTGAAACACTGCTAACGGTGCTGTGGCTAACGCTAGCCGCTCGCTTCCTTGCCTTCAACTTCTGCTCATCAGATCTCCGAGCTTTCTGAAGTACCGCACCCAACGTCGTTGACGCCAGATCACGACTTCGTCCTCTCTTGGCGCGATTACGATCCCAAGGATCTCTGATCTGATCTCCACCAGCTAAAATTTGGGGGATAATTAAGCATCATTCCGCACTTCAAGTTTTCACTATTTACTTCCCTTATACATTTAGTGATAGATCAAGATATGGATAAATGCGACAACATAATCCAATCATAAAAGGTGAACATCTTGGTCTTAACTTGGATGATATGGTGCTACTTAAGGATTCTTTTCCTCGTTCTCCTCTCGATGGATGCAGGCCTGACGTCAAAAACGTAAGAAATGCTACAGAAAAAACTGCATACCGGTGATCGGTCCTTGAATATTAGGACGTTTGTTGATCACAGGCCCGCTGCGTTCGCTGCCACTTCTCGAAGTCGCAGGGTGTCGCCGTTTAGGTAGAGGTGAAGGTGAACACCTTGGCGACAGTGATACGGAACGCGGAGAACGTGAACGTGATGAACGTGAGCCACGTCCCGATGTACCATACTTATCATTCGGCGAGCTGCAAAGCTGTCTAGTTGCAGCAGAGGAATTAAAATTGCGTAAAAAAATAACCGTCAAGAATCCTAAGTAAATAAATCTCCACAGTATGGTAGGTTTCATGCACGTTTACAGCACAGACATCATAGGTATATACAGGCCTCTCCTCTCCTCACCATTAATTCCCATTTTCCCCTCGTCCTTCTATAAATCTTCCCGTCCTATTTTTCCAAAAATACACGTTCATAGTTTTCAGACAATCGAAAATTTCGCCCCTATCAAGGAAAGTGTTTACTTCTACGAACATTTCTTCCGTAATCATCGACCCCATTCAGCCTATGCTATATAAGGAGCAACTTCATTTAGTCACTTAGTGAATAGCATTTGAACCCAAGAGGTAAGAATACGGCATCTTCATATATTTTCACTCCTCAAAATTCAGTCATTAAATTATAACCGTGTTCGGCTTAACAATATTCATCTAGGCAAATAGAAAGTAAAGTGCGTGGTCGCATTTTTCTTCCTGCGGGAGAACCCTTTAGAGAAAGATCAAACAGGTTAAAAGGACCAGATCAACTTTGCAACGAAATGGAAAACGAACACATCACGAATCCTGTTGTCGCGGCCCTGGCGATCAATACCGCCACGTCTTCGATTATCTCCCGTGGGACGACCATTCGGATACAACACCTGCGGGCCTAAATCTGCAATTATGCACCGGATCAGTGAAACCAAGAAGAAAAAAAGCGTAGTAGGTAATCGACGGAGGCTCTCTTAACACATATCAACATTATCCATATTCAGTGGCTCTATCACCATCACAATTGACTGGCTGCACACTTGCTGGAATCAATACGCATAAAAAATTAATTATAAAGCACACTTATTCACATGACATCTAACAATAACTTCAGCAGAACTTTGCAGTTCCGGATTATGGTTTGATACCATTTTTAAGCTGATCCCTGTATTTATCGTAGAAAAAAGACTTACCCTTGGGTGGTTCGAGCATACGTCCTTCTTTAATTCCATCGATAAGCGATGGAATTCTACGTGGCGGAGGCATATTTGCCCCGCCGAATGCCTCTCGTCGACAACTTTCATCGGCGCCTTTCTCCATACGGAATCTGCCGCCACCACCTGAACAATCTAGACTAAAACTCAAACCGATTGTCATTTCGCTAAAACGATTGTCTACATCGAGATGATAATCTCGAATTCAAGTTGCGTCACTATTCCACCTCGGTAAACGTCTACCAGCTCTTGCTAAATGACGAAATTCGCATAAACCGGTAGCATTTTTCGCCTACAGACTATCAGAGCACTTTTCCAAGCAAACCTCTGAATCCGATGAGAGGGAAAAAGTTCTCAAAAAAAGATGCGGAAGATTTTTTGCGTCGATATGAAGCATGAAAAGTTCGGATTAACCAACATTCGGCCACATCTGTTACGAACACTTCTTGGATTCAACGCAAAGATTGCCCATGACGGGTCGATAATGAGCGTGATTAATCGTTACAAAGTAATTGCAGTGTTTCACTATCTACTGAAAGGCAATTTATATATCGACGATATCTCATCTTTCAACGATGTCTACTCCCCGCCTCTTATCACGAATTTACTTTACAGCAAAGGAATCGACAATAAACTTATTACTGCATTAGGCGATAAACAACTCAAGAAACTTCTGTTCAAACTCATTGTCAATAGTGGAGATCTAACATCAATGAAACAGCATATGGGCACACCGAGTGGAACATCGTTCGCATTGATTGGCTCGTCGAAATATCTCCGCGTTCTCCTTGTTGATCCGTCGACCCGCATGCTCACACTGAGAGCACCGCCTCGTGCTGTAACACTCCGTTCGATAGGAGGTGAATGAGAAACACGGTCACGGCTGAAATACGACAATAATTTCAAAATAACAACTGCTCGGCTAATAAGAATCGAAACAATCAATAGACACATAAAAAGAGAACTTTCCTGTATCGTTAGCCATTGAAACGGGTGGATAGTGGATAACTCAACTATAATAACAACGATGAA
Source organism: Parascaris univalens (assembly GCA_037576465.1). Taxonomy (NCBI): domain Eukaryota; kingdom Metazoa; phylum Nematoda; class Chromadorea; order Rhabditida; family Ascarididae; genus Parascaris; species Parascaris univalens. The sequence continues at coordinate 19,155,864 of CM075173.1, forward strand.
TAAAATAGAATGACTTGCATCATGCTAAATCCACCATTTGAGGCTATGCCTTGTGAGATAAGATGAGCAATTTTATTCGATGCCATACGAAATCTGAGCATACTATACGGAAGAAAGATTCCCTTTCGATTACAAAAATTCGATCACTAAGAAAATGAGTATGAAAATATAGAAGAATGCAGTAATAATTATAATCCTTCTGCAATAGTGAAGTATACTCTGCACAAACTTAACCACCCATGAGTCAAAATAGACAAATAACAGCTATGATAGGAAAGCTATAACTTTGCGCAACTAAGAATATCCGGCTTTTGCATTGCTGCGACGATATTCATCCCCTAAAGTGCCTTTATCCTATTGCCTATGGCGTTTTTTTGAGATAGCCGCCACGAATCAATTCACTTAGGCGAACAAATAAGCACGATGCCACTTCAGAATTTTGAAAAAGAAAAGTTACGAACAAAACTGTTGGGAGTAAAAAATTCGCCGTTCTTACAATCTCATTCCACGAGAGTCATCCGAATCATCGTCTGTTGTACGTGGGCGCTCGATCTCTTCATTCGGTACAAGAATGAGTCGCTTCTTTTCAAAATCGGGCTCTTCTTTGCGTTTTTTAGACGCTTTCATTACCAACTATAATGATGCATGAGGATAAATTAATCCCGCAACTAATTTGTAACTAAACGTGCACTTGAAAGACTATTGTGACGAAAAGAACTGAGTGTCTCCGAAGCTACTTTTCAGCCTTTTTAGGTTTCATTCAATTCTAATGAACGATGATCTTAATTCTTTCTTTCCCTGCTATCATAGAAAAAAAGCTTGTTCTATTCCACCTATGCTAATGAAAAGGTCAAAATCTTCCTTGAGTATTCTAAAATTTTCTAAGTTCCTTCCACTCAAGCAACGCCCATTACTATGCAATAGGCAATCGCTAAAAAAAATAACATGTAATCGAACTGCCGATACTGTTTAACCAAATCCTCTCGCAAATCACTCAACGGGTCCTCGCTAAATAACATCTCGATTAAGCATCACACATCGAAATGTTCCCAATATAACTCTTAAAAATACTGCACTCGCTTGAAAATGACGAAGAAAGACTGAAACTCTAAGACAAGATGAAAGTTGAAAGAATGTCACCGATCCAAAAAAAACCACCTCTCTAGCTTGACGTAATCCTCTTTCCCATGCACTTTCATGTGCTCCAGTTCGTACTACAGCCGCTTCCTGTATACCAACAGATCCAGCATTCGGATATTTCACTCGTGAATGAACGCTCTCACGAAGCGCTAAAATACACAATTTACAACATTGAATAAAAATTATAGACAAAGAAAGTATTTTATTAACAGCGCAATGATAAAATAAAGATTTCCCTTTCTTTTAATCTATCATAATATTAAACAACTGTACGACAAAAAATTCCATCTGAAGTGTTTCTGGAAAAAAGTTCATCATTACTCTCCCATTTCTCGCAAAATTCGTTAGAACAGCGTTTGTCCATCACTAGTAGAAAAGTAAATGATACTCCAAAAATACATAATCACATTTTACATCATAAAAATAAAAACGTTTCCAAAGATACTTTCAATGAAACGTGTTCACATGTAGGACCTTCAACCGACTACGTTACTGCTAAGTACCTCTAAAAAGATTCCTTAAGACTAATACAACTAGCAACCGACTTTCCTCACAATCCTCTCACCTCGTTCCCTTCCCCATCACCTAACTTTTCCCCCAGGATTGGCTAATGGCGAAGAAAAGGCACATTTAGATCGACCGTCAAGACTGTTTGATGACACCACTCATGTTTTCGCCAGATCCATATCAAGAAATCAAAAGCAAAGAACTCGGAAAGTTTTTTTCCAATTTTAGGACTAAATTCAAGAGTCCTGACCAATTTTTACTGAAAAAGCACTTTTTAGCAGCCAGCGTTTGACCTAGGTCGACTTGTTCAAATCACTGCTGGCAGAATAAAGCACAGACCACAATGAACGCATAACCACTTCTCAAACCTCCTATTTACTGGATAATTGGCCATAAAACCTCCTTGCATAATGCACTGTTAACTGCTCTTCTTTTGACTCACACTTTTCACATTCAATAAGCCCTCCGAGCATTATGAATCAGTTTCTTTGCAAGTGTGGCATTTTTTCTTTGGCATATTTACATCCATTTTCATCGCTTTCCCTTTTTCATTTACAAGCTTGGATAAATATTTAAGTCACGTATGACCACCAATGATATTCTCCCTCAACTAGTCAATAAAATACAAATAAGTCGTCTTGGGAAAGCTGAACTAGCCTGCTTAGTATCACGTTCTGGAAAACAGTATGAACTTACGTTTTCCGCGCTCGCAACTTCTATTTCGCACTCTCGGCGATCCACCCGTCGACCAAGTGAGTTCACTTGACGAGCTCTGTGTTGGAGGTGCCATATCACCACGGGTCTGAAATTCAAACAGCTCCTTTCTTACGAATATGCTGCCTGACAACAGGGCTTCTACGATATCAATAAACAGACAGCGAGATACAGCTAAGAAAATAGCGAACCATCATGAACGCAACCCTCTCCGATAGAGACCTTTCATGATGCATATTTGCACAACTAACTCCTCCTTCACAAACGGTCATCCTATTCATGATGCACCTTATCAGAACGCTGGCAACTTGAACAGACTCGGATGGTTGTAATGAATTCCCCCAATACATTCATCAAAATAATCAATAAAAGCGATGTGGCTAAAGATGAGAAACGGTTAGATAAATTAGACAGCAACCTTCAAAAAAAAGAGGAAAAAACCAAGTTCGCAGAAGTGTTTTCACTGACGATATTCGGCGGTTACCTGAAGAGTTCTGAAACTTGCAATAATTGCAACGTTCATTTCTCTAATTTCCGCAAGAATAATTTTGAAAAAAGGGAAAATGATGAAATAACAAACAACAAATTTTCTATCATTTTTTAAACAATAAATCTCTGCTGTTCTCAGATCGAATTAAAGAAATAGGCGAAGATGTAAGCAAAAGACACCTCACGAGGATGTATATACTTGCAATCGCGCCCCCACGTGCATGTTCCACGAAGATAGAATCTACATACTCCCACCGATTGTGGATCCTCATCATGGCACTGACGCTCTGGTGAACGATATGCATCGCGTCTCTTCATACATTCCTTTAACAATACACCGGAATAGACCATGACCAGCATAAAGCAATTCTCGGAATTTTCTCGCAATCAACTTATCTTCTTTTAGACAAAAATGCTTCCATGCCTCGTTATGCTTAATTTTGTACCGCAGTTCGATATAACCTATCCAATTTCTTGACGGAATTTTCACAGTTTCCTTACCTGACTAGTCCTCAGCAGTGGGCAAAAGTTCTTTTGGGCGACGTCTTTCCAGTCAAATCATTAACTGATTTTCTTGCCACGGTTCTTCTATAAAACTGCTCCCCGCTTTCTCTTGACAAAAAACGTTAATTGTTCATTATCCATGGAAGCTGCAACGCCTTTTCTTAGACTATGAAAATTTTTGAAGTTTTCATTTTACAGTCTACTCGATAAGATCAGATGGAATTTTTTTAAGGTTTCGTTGAATAACGCTACCAACACTTGTGCCAAACTACACAGGCGCCCGCGACGCAAATATTCGAAGGCAACGCACACTTTGCTGCTAAAATTAATCATTTCGAACTAATGTTTAAATGTGCAACGATGATTCATTACCTCTTTTGGTGATATACTGGTGACTTTTAGAAGTGGTACTTCGAAATCGCTGTCAGATTTCAGCTCTCCCTCTTCGAGATCATCGATTTCGCCTTCCTCACTCGGTTCACGACCTTGCCGACTGGAAGATTCGTTCCTACCACCACCTTCTGATCCTTCACCATCATCTTTTGAATTCGCGTCAGACTGAGGTTTTCCTGATTCTTCATGGTCTTCGATGTTCGCCGATTCCGCATCTTCAGCAGTAGTCGAGCTGCCATCATCATCAAAACGTGACCCTCTACCGTCATCGGAAGTCATGACGCTTCCTTCATTAGGAACATTCTGAAAGCCATCGGCTCAATTGCAACTGCAACAATGAATCCCTGGAATAAAACTTTTGCGACGCACGCTGCATCGTTAACATTAAAAAGAAATATGCAAAAAAGGAAAGAACAACGTTAATTCAAGAACTAAATGAAGAATATTTCGAAGAAATTCTACAAATAAAAATTCAAAATATCGTGAAATTAGACAATATCTTAAAGTTCGGCTTATTTCATAGCAACAACTTCAAGGACTTTTTTCGTTATGCCTCGATTTCTACTGAAAACGCTTATAGAAGAATACTGCGACTTCATTTGCAACACTTCCAGGCAAATCTGTACAAAAAGTGGATATCACATTATTTGGAAGGCCGATTCTGGATCTCAATATCACAGTAGATTACTACTGCCCTCCCCCCTTCCCCCCGTATGCATCGGCAATTACGTGTGACGATCCTAAAAAATCATCTACGACCGCATATAATTTTTTGTACCAACAAACTTGAAAGATGCGTACACGTGCGATGTTCTGATGTTGTGCGACGTGTTCACGCTGTTCATAATCATCCTTGTTTTCCTCATCATAGTCTAATTCTGCATCCGCATCTCGTTGTCCATCGCTCAATCCATCGTCTTCTCCTGCCGAACGTTCGCTCAACTCCCAATCTTTTTCATCTAGAAGATTCTTTAACACTCCACCTCGAATACGATACACGATGTTCAATATCCCCACCGCTGATACTAATCAAAACGAAGATAAGACGATGCAAGCTAATCCGCGACATTAAAGGTAAAGAGTCCAACAACCTGTCCCCTCATAGCCTTAATTATGCAATGGTATAACCCACCTAAACCACAAACCACCCCAGTTATTATCAAAACACAAACGCGCAGCAATACGCACATAATCGAAGGATACGCCCACAGCGAATAGACACATATAACAACATATGACATTGAGTTTCTGTTATTTTTGGCCTGGAATTCCTATACTTTATTCTCAGATCTCGTTTGCTAATTGCACTTTCTTTTGTCGATCTCATAAATTCTCCCACAATTTAGTCAAGTCACCTCAAAAATATTTTCTGCTATCCATACGCGCTGCCGCATCCGCTTTCTTACATCATATTCACTCCGTTTTACGTATTTCCTTACCTTCAAAAACCATCTATGTTAAACTATTTTAATTCTATCCATCGTTTCATATCGGCAAAAAAATCAACATCATAAGCTGAAAAAAGCGCTCCCCTACTCGTCTTCGATCATTCAATGATTTTGCTTAAATATCGCATATATACATAGCACTATCAATCTAGTCGGCTAACCTTGTGTATCATCATAGCGTTCATGTAATTCTTCGCCGGCCTCTGATCCACTCGATACTTCTTCGCCTTCCATACGCTGAACCGTCCTAGAAAAATCGATTTAAATACGGCAAGAAAGAGAGCCAATAAACCTAGAAGAAATTCTTCATTATCAGTTTTGAAAGTCGTGTTAAAGATGGCGAACATTTGATACAGATAGCTTATTTAGCTGAACGATATAATAAAGCAATATCTAAATTTCTCCCTCTCTATCACACAACCACCGCATCAACCTATTTGGTGATTCCAATTTTCCTTAAGCGGACAAATCACGCCTTTATGAAATTTGCAAAAATTCACCATCCCGAATTCGTTCAATTTTCAAATCGTTCACCCTAAAATGTGTCCAATTGAAATAAATATGGATAGCTCGAATACGATGCATAAAAAAAAAAATGGAAATTAAGAACTACAAATGTCCGAATAAACGGTAATTAGCTTGTCGAACGACAATAGATATCGGAAAAATCAAGCATACCTCTGCATCGGCAAAAAAAGAAAAAAACGTTTATAGAACCTCCCCCTCTGCCTCTCTTTCCTCCCTCGGAAGCTTAGAATAGCAATGAAAAATGCGTAAAGACAAAGAGATATTTGCGATCTCGTTTCCTAAATTCGAAACAAAATATGCCGACGTTTCGTACGGCTCTCATTTGATCGCACAAAAAACTACAAACGACCGATAAGTTGCTCGATATGTTTAAGCGACAACGCATTTCTCTCGTCGATAAAAACACTCGGCGGTGACACGTTTGCAAAAAATTTTTCTTCATCGACAAAAAAGAAAAAACGCTATGCAAAAGTTGAGCGCCATATGAAAATCGATATAATCACTATTGCATAGAGGCAAATTGCTCGTCCACTTTTATCTCACGCCGTTTTTTTTGCTATTGCATTTAATGTCAAACAGAATTGCATCGATTAGAGACGGGTGGATTTTCGTTCACTATCGTTTTGGATATTCGATACGCCCTATTCTCACCCTATAGTCCATCACTCAACAAACATCTTGCATGTGAACAAATAGTGGCTTCACTTTCATGCCCCCTAACCTCGGACGCCCATTAACTAGTAAAAACCGCTTCGTGCATAGCGCTGCAGTTTCGCCAGAGATTTGCGCTTTCATGAACAGTAATCGTCGACGACGTCCGAGGCAACGCTTCACAGACTTTACAAACTACCTTCAGCAATATACATCCCATTTTTATAAAGCGTTATGTTCACTGCAAGCTCTATTCTATTCCGTTGCGCTATTATCGGCGCTCATGTATAGTGGTAAACGTGAAGGCTGCAACATAGTTTTCGCGCTTCCGGAGAACAGATCTCTCTTCGAGATCGCAACATGGTCTAGCCCGAGAATGTCTGCAAGGCTCTCCCCATCGTCCCCTGCGAAACAACTGCGCAACTCAACGTGCAATGCCTGGCGAAAACATTGGTGACTCCATCCTCCCAACACTTCTCGGGCAGTGGCTTCGCGAACCTCCCCCCCCCCCTCCCCCACTTCCCAAAAAGGTGATCGAAGGTGTATTAGAGTAAGTGCAGATGCTCCGCACCTCAAATGCACTTGCCGATGTTTCTCCCGGCAATCACCTCATTGGTGGAAAAGATCTCCGAAACACATCCTACTTTCCATTCTCGTACGCATTCCACAGGTCATCCATCACCCCTCACGAGATGACCCGAAACTAGTTTCGTCTACGCTGGACCTCTTCTACATGAATTAAACGCATTTAGATTTTTTTATGAGGTCTAGTTTTAGGCAAAATAGAGTACGCGCTTGAAATGAACTTCACAAATGAGCTGAAGTTCGAGTTTACTGAAAAGCCCTCCGATATGGCTTTCTCCTACATTCTTGCACCGCTGATAGAGGGAGTTTTTTGCATCCGATGAGAGCGTTAAGACGTGACCTCAGGCTTTCCTTGCGACAGAAAGTGCGCAACATTGTAGTACATTCTAAGTGAGAAGTGTACGATTCAAAGCGTGCTTCGAAATAATGAAACTGTAATGCTGAGGCATTGATTAAATAAGAGATAACCTCAGAAAAAGCAAAGTACCTTTTAAAAATAGGACGATAAAGCAATAAAGAAAGAAAACAACGAAAAGAACTGCGAAGAAATCGTTTTTAATTTGCAAAGCGTATGAACGGGGAGCTTTTTTCATTACCGTAATGAAGAGGTTTTGAGTGTTGACTGCACGATGCATTTGGGTGATCATATAGCGCGAGAAGGAAGCGAGAATGAATGTTAAGAAATCAAATAGAGGAAAAACGTTGAGGGTTTGGCTGCACACAAACATCGATCCTCAGTGGCTCAATTTTCACATAAATGGCATCGAATTGGATTCCAATAAAGAGACGATACTCGAGGACAGAGGATACATACACCAGTTGGGGGGCAACAACGTAGGCTCCGTATATGCAGAATGTAGTATTGCCCACTTATGGCAACCATGAAACTTGAAAAATAAACGTGCGACGAGGACGACTGCACGCGCACCACATCCACACACCGACCAGAGTGTGTGAGGGCCGGTAGAGGAGGCGACGCACAGTGATGGGCGGCCGAATCGATTGGTGGGCACAGCCCGACCGCCGAGTGTTCGTTCGCTCGCCTCTTATCTGCGGCGGTGCCACTCGATCTTCACGCATTGTGGTAGCGAAACCTGCAAGTTGCGTTGTGCTCTTCTCCGAATTGAAAAACGCTCAACGCTCACATCAACTGGGATAGGAAACATTAAACGGGGAGGACAGGGAAGGACTCGGAAGGTGACGAAATGTGGAAACGGTGGAATAAAAACGTGGTGATCACAGACGCGGTCTCTAATATCTACGCCATTCCGCTCTGAATTTCTCTTTGAACGTAAGAAAAATAAAGGAATTGACGAAGCGTCCTCATGCCGTTGCCATCCATCTTTCCTAGGAAAATTTGAACGTGGTAACACGGCTTTAATAATTCATCAAGCAATGAAACGATGAGCTTTGGAGGACGCTGCTTAATTTTGTTTGTGAACTCTTCAGGTCATGTGATGTTCGTGTTACTTTTTTCTTGCAAAAGCTCGAGTCATATTTCGTCCTATAATATATGAAGAATGAAGAAAAGGTATAAGCTGAATAGTAAGAGCACAATGTTCATATAAATGAGCGGCATATCTAAAAGTAGCGCAGACTCTTCGTGAGACTGCAGAAAGCAGACGTATGGAGTGTATGGTGACATAAATTAGCGGGACTATGGTTGGGGAGACAACTGCGCCAGCTCGAAAGAGTGTATGAAATGCTGCCTAAGGTCAAGAACACAACTAGCTGACTATTATAGTCAGGCAAGTAAGGTACATTCATGACTGACGTCTCTAAACGGATCAAAACTGTCAAGTCTACTCACAGTATTTGAAGCAGCACTGACCAAAGTTTACTAAGATATACTTTATGGACAGTAAACTTCGGCTACGTCCGACCTATCTATGAGAGATGCTTTATCAGGTCATGAAATATGAAGGTTTACCTTCAAGCTGAGACAGTTGATCAGAAAAAAAGGGTATTATCTCACCAATACTTATAATCAGAAGGGTTTTTCGTCTTCATAGATTTCAGAACAAAAAATGAGTAAAAAACAACGAATGGGTAGTGGGACGGGCACCACCATCACTCGGACATTCCATCTTTCTGAGACACGGCCTACCTAAACAGAAAATCTGTATTCATATGATTGAAAAATCCTAAACCAACGTAAACGATAAAATCTGACTGCCAATCAGGAAATGCAAGTATTACGGAAGGCACGTATGGTACAACGAATCGTGATGCGACACGGCGACCTGCCATCTTCGAGAGCTAAGCATTCTGCCCGCGTACTCGATTTCGTCACTATTGTCAACGTATCACAACAGAGATTGAACAAACTCAACGGACAGTAGGACGTTACGGTTGTACGCACCTTCTCACACCACCGTCACCTTCATTCGCCATTCGAATTTCCCAAATCGAATATATTATTATAAAAAACAGTAATGCAATAAGAACGAATGATCTGTTGGAACCTAAAGTACACCGATTCTAAAGCATCACGGGTTAACAGAATATGCCCAAAACGCACACGCTCCTCATCGCCTATAATCCTTGAAATGGGCAAGTCGCTTTCACCGCACTTCCTTATCCCAACGCTACTTAACACCATCATAGACCCCTCTCATTGCCTGTGGGACGAACACCGCTTCTTTTTAAGCATTTCGCAACGTCGTCAAAGATACATTAGATTTGCGGCTTTGAGAAAATTACTTTCACTGCAGCTTTCTATGAACAACGATACATCACAAATGCGTCCATCGATGTGTCTGGAATGATCGTAGGAAGCAACCCACTGCGAATTGCCCTCAGAAGCGCGAAGACGGTGGAAATCTTGCGGCCTACATTTACACAGATAAATCGAAACATTCAAATTCGCTAATAAAAGGAGAAAATAGCACAGACTGCTCTCTAACCTTCCATACGAATTCGTTCACGCGGGGATTCAAAGAATTCAAATCCCCTATGGGATCATTTACGGAGGAAAGAACGCTCCCAACCACCCTCCCCCCTTCCCCCAGTTCTCAGTTCTTATAAATAAGCTGTCCTGAATCATCCTTTCAGCCATCAATCTGTATGGAGAAATTCAGACCCCTTCGCAGGCAAAGACACCTCCGGTCGTTACTCCGTACCCTAGCATACAGAGAGAGGAAAAGCTCCGCAATCTCAAGAGAGGTATATTTTTTCAGCACACCAACATGGCGCGAGTAGTTGCCTGAGTAGGATCTCGGGAACAGACCAGACGGAACCGCATCCATGGCACAAGATAGAGCGAGCAAACGAATCTGAACCGAGGACCTCCCGATCTGCAGTCGAATGCTCTGCCACTGAGCTATGCCCCCGAGGAGTTTGACTATTGTACTTGTTGTGCAGGGATATACTGTTTTAACACATGAAACTATGATGAGAAAATCCACTGAATGAGGCCTCTCTAATAGACTGGACGGGACGCTACCTATGACACAAAATAGAGGGAGGCCTCGGATATGAACCGGGGACCTCTCGATCTGCAGTCGAATGCTCTGCCACTGATCTATGCCCCCGAGGAGTTCTACTATTGTACTTGTTGTCCAGGGATATATTGTTTTAACGCAACAACCTCTGAGGAGCAAATGCTCTGAGTGAGACCTCTCTAACAGACTGGACGGGACGGCGCCTATGGAATAAAATAGAGGCAGCACCCGGATTTGAACCGGGGACCTCTCGATCTGCAGTCGAATGCTCTGCCACTGAGCTATGCCCCCGACGAGTTCTACTACTGTACTTGTTGTGCAGGGATATATTGTTTTAACGCAACAACCTCTGAGGAGCAAATGCTCTAAATGAGACCTCTCTAACAGACTGGACGGGACGGTGCCTATGGAACAAAATAGAGGGAGCACCCGGATTTGAACCGGGGACCTCTCGATCTGCAGTCGAATGCTCTGCCACTGAGCTATGCCCCCGAGGGTTTTACTATTGTACTTGTTCTGCAGGGATATATTGTTTTAACACATGAAACTATGAGGGGAAAATCCACTGAATGAGGCCTCTCTAATAGACTGGACGGGACGGCGCCTATGGAACAAATAGAGGGAGCACCCGGATTTGACCCGGGGACCTCTGATCGAATGCTCTGCCACTGAGCTATGCCCCCGACGAGTTCTACTACTGTACTTGTTGTGCAGGGATATATTGTTTTAACGCAACAACCTCTGAGGAGCAAATGCTCTAAATGAGACCTCTCTAACAGACTGGACGGGACGGTGCCTATGGAACAAAATAGAGGGAGCACCCGGATTTGAACCGGGGACCTCTCGATCTGCAGTCGAATGCTCTGCCACTGAGCTATGCCCCCGATGCCCCTATTGTACTTCTGCAGGGACATATGTTTTAACACATACTATGACGAATCCACTGAATGAGGCCTCTGAATAGGACTGGACTACGGCACCTATGGAACAAGATAGAGGGAGCACCCGGATTTGAACCGGGGACCTCTCGATCTGCAGTCGAATGCTCTGCCACTGAGCTATGCCCCCGAGTTTTACTATTGTACTTGTTGTGCAGGGATATATTGTTTTAACGCAACAACCTCTGAGGAGCAAATGCTCTGAATGAGACCTCTCTAACAGACTGGACGGACCTATGGAACAAAATAGAGGGAGCACCCGGATTTGAACCGGGGACCTCTCGATCTGCAGTCGAATGCTCTGCCACTGAGCTATGCCCCGAGAGTTTTACTATTGTACTTGTTGTGCAGGGATATATTGTTTTAACACATGAAACTATGAGGGAGAAAATCCACTGAATGAGGCCTCTCTAATAGACTGGACGGGACGGCACCTATGGAACAAAATAGAGGGAGCACCCGGATTTGAACCGGGGACCTCTCGATCTGCAGTCGAATGCTCTGCCACTGAGCTATGCCCCCGAGGAGTTTTACTATTGTACTTGTTGTCCAGGGATATATTGTTTTAACGCGACAAACTCTGAGGAGCAAATGCTCTGAGTGAGACCTCTCTAACAAACTGGACGGGACGGCGCCTATGGAACAAAATAGAGGGAGCACCCGGATTTGAACCGGGGACCTCTCGATCTGCAGTCGAATGCTCTGCCACTGAGCTATGCCCCCGAGGAGTTTTACTATTGTACTTGTTGTGCAGGGATATATTGTTTTAACACATGAAACTATGAGGAGCAAATCCACTGAATGAGGCCTCTCTAATAGACTGGACGGGACGCTATCTATGACACAAAACAGAGGGAGACCTCGGATTTGAACCGGGGACCTCTCGATCTGCAGTCGAATGCTCTGCCACTGAGCTATGCCCCCGAGGAGTTTTACTATTGTACTTGTTGTGCAGGGATATATTGTTTTAACACATGAAACTATGAGGAGAAAATCCACTGAATGAGGCCTCTCTAATAGACTGGACGGGACGCTATCTATGAACAAAATAGAGGGAGACCTCGGATTTGAACCGGGGACCTCTCGATCTGCAGTCGAATGCTCTGCCACTGAGCTATGCCCCGAGGAGTTTTACTATTGTACTTGTTGTGCAGGGATATATTGTTTTAACACATGAAACTATGAGGAGAAAATCCACTGAATGAGGCCTCTCTAATAGACTGGACGGGACGGCGCCTATGGAACAAAATAGAGGGAGCACCCGGATTTGAACCGGGGACCTCTCGATCTGCAGTCGAATGCTCTGCCACTGAGCTATGCCCCGAGAAGTTTTACTATTGTACTTGTTGTCCAGGGATATATTGTTTTAACGCAACAACCTCTGAGGAGCAAATGCTCTGAATGAGACCTCTCTAACAAACTGGACGGGACGGCGCCTATGGAACAAAATAGAGGGAGCACCCGGATTTGAACCGGGGACCTCTCGATCTGCAGTCGAATGCTCTGCCACTGAGCTATGCCCCCGAGGAGTTTTACTATTGTACTTGTTGTGCAGGGATATATTGTTTTAACACATGAAACTATGAGGAGAAAATCCACTGAATGAGGCCTCTCTAATAGACTGGACGGGACGCTATCTATGACACAAAACAGAGGGAGACCTCGGATTTGAACCGGGGACCTCTCGATCTGCAGTCGAATGCTCTGCCACTGAGCTATGCCCCCGAGGAGTTTTACTATTGTACTTGTTGTGCAGGGATATATTGTTTTAACACATGAAACTATGAGGAGAAAATCCACTGAATGAGGCCTCTCTAATAGACTGGACGGGACGCTGCCTATGGAACAAAACAGAGGGAGCACCCGGATTTGAACCGGGGACCTCTCGATCTGCAGTCGAATGCTCTGCCACTGAGCTATGCCCCGAGGAGTTTTACTATTGTACTTGTTGTGCAGGGATATATTGTTTTAACACATGAAACTATGAGGAGAAAATCCACTGAATGAGGCCTCTCTAATAGACTGGACGGGACGGCGCCTATGGAACAAAATAGAGGGAGCACCCGGATTTGAACCGGGGACCTCTCGATCTGCAGTCGAATGCTCTGCCACTGAGCTATGCCCCGAGGAGTTTTACTATTGTACTTGTTGTCCAGGGATATATTGTTTTAACGCAACAACCTCTGAGGAGCAAATGCTCTGAGTGAGACCTCTCTAACAGACTGGACGGGACGGCGCCTATGGAACAAAATAGAGGGAGCACCCGGATTTGAACCGGGGACCTCTCGATCTGCAGTCGAATGCTCTGCCACTGAGCTATGCCCCGAGAAGTTTTACTATTGTACTTGTTGTCCAGGGATATATTGTTTTAACGCAACAACCTCTGAGGAGCAAATGCTCTGAGTGAGACCTCTCTAACAGACTGGACGGGACGGCGCCTATGGAACAAAATAGAGGGAGCACCCGGATTTGAACCGGGGACCTCTCGATCTGCAGTCGAATCCTGTGCCACTGAGCTATGCCCCCGAGGATTGTTACTATTGTACTTGTTGTGCAGGGATATATTGTTTTAACACATGAAACTATGAGGAGAAAACCCACTGAATGAGGCCTCTCTAATAGACTGGACGGGACGCTACCTATGACACAAAGCAGAGGGAGACCTCGGATTTGAACCGGGGACCTCTCGATCTGCAGTCGAATGCTCTGCCACTGAGCTATGCCCCCGAGGAGTTTTACTATTGTACTTGTTGTGCAGGGATATATTGTTTTAACACATGAAACTATGAGGGAAAATCCACTGAATGAGGCCTCTCTAATAGACTGGACGGGACGGCGCCTATGGAACAAAATAGAGGGAGCACCCGGATTTGAACCGGGGACCTCTCGATCTGCAGTCGAATGCTCTGCCACTGAGCTATGCCCCCGAGGAGTTTACTATTGTACTTGTTGTGCAGGGATATATTGTTTTAACGCAACAACCTATGAGGAGCAAATGCTCTGAATGAGACCTCTCTAACAGACTGGACGGGACGGTGCCTATGGAACAAAATAGAGGGAGCACCCGGATTTGAACCGGGGACCTCTCGATCTGCAGTCGAATGCTCTGCCACTGAGCTATGCCCCCGAGGAGTTTTACTATTGTACTTGTTGTGCAGGGATATATTGTTTTAACACATGAAACTATGAGGAGAAAATCCACTGAATGAGGCCTCTCTAATAGACTGGACGGGACGGCGCCTATGGAACAAAATAGAGGGAGCACCCGGATTTGAACCGGGGACCTCTCGATCTGCAGTCGAATGCTCTGCCACTGAGCTATGCCCCCGAGGAGTTTTACTATTGTACTTGTTGTGCAGGGATATACTGTTTTAACACATGAAACTATGAGGAGAAAATCCACTGAATGAGGCCTCTCTAATAGACTGGACGGGACGGCGCCTATGGAACAAAATAGAGGGAGCACCCGGATTTGAACCGGGGACCTCTCGATCTGCAGTCGAATGCTCTGCCACTGAGCTATGCCCCGAGGAGTTTTACTATTGTACTTGTTGTGCAGGGATATATTGTTTTAAACACAAAATCTGAGGAGCAAATGCTCTGAATGAGACCTCTCTAACAGACTGGACGGGACGGCGCCTATGGAACAAAATAGAGGGAGCACCCGGATTTGAACCGGGGACCTCTCGATCTGCAGTCGAATGCTCTGCCACTGAGCTATGCCCCGAGGAGTTTTACTATTGTACTTGTTGTGCAGGGATATATTGTTTTAACACATGAAACTATGAGGAGCAAATGCTCTGAATGAGACCTCTCTAACAGACTGGACGGGACGCTGCCTATGAACAAAATAGAGGGAGCACCCGGATTTGAACCGGGGACCTCTCGATCTGCAGTCGAATGCTCTGCCACTGAGCTATGCCCCGAGGAGTTTTACTATTGTACTTGTTGTGCAGGGATATATTGTTTTAACACATGAAACTATGAGGAGAAAACCCACTGAATGAGGCCTCTCTAATAGACTGGACGGGACGCTACCTATGAACAAAACAGAGGGAGCACCCGGATTTGAACCGGGGACCTCTCGATCTGCAGTCGAATGCTCTGCCACTGAGCTATGCCCCCGAGGATTGTTACTATTGTACTTGTTGTGCAGGGATATATTGTTTTAACGCAACAAACTATGAGGAGCAAATGCACTGAATGAGACCTCTCTAACAGACTGGACGGGACGGTGCCTATGGAACAAAATAGAGGGAGCACCCGGATTTGAACCGGGGACCTCTCGATCTGCAGTCGAATGCTCTGCCACTGAGCTATGCCCCCGAGGAGTTTTACTATTGTACTTGTTGTGCAGGGATATATTGTTTTAACACATGAAACTATGAGGAGAAAACCCACTGAATGAGGCCTCTCTAATAGACTGGACGGGACGGCGCCTATGGAACAAAATAGAGGGAGCACCCGGATTTGAACCGGGGACCTCTCGATCTGCAGTCGAATGCTCTGCCACTGAGCTATGCCCCCGAGGATTGTTACTATTGTACTTGTTGTGCAGGGATATATTGTTTTAACGCAACAACCTATGACGAGCAAATGCTCCGAATGAGACCTCTCTAACAGACTGGACGGGACGGTGCCTATGGAACAAAATAGAGGGAGCACCCGGATTTGAACCGGGGACCTCTCGATCTGCAGTCGAATGCTCTGCCACTGAGCTATGCCCCCGAGGAGTTTTACTATTGTACTTGTTGTGCAGGGATATATTGTTTTAACACATGAAACTATGAGGGAAAACCCACTGAATGAGGCCTCTCTAATAGACTGGACGGGACGGCGCCTATGGAACAAAATAGAGGGAGCACCCGGATTTGAACCGGGGACCTCTCGATCTGCAGTCGAATGCTCTGCCACTGAGCTATGCCCCCGAGGATTGTTACTATTGTACTTGTTGTGCAGGGATATATTGTTTTAACACATGAAACTATGAGGAGAAAATCCACTGAATGAGGCCTCTCTAATAGACTGGACGGGACGGCGCCTATGGAACAAAAAGAGGGAGCACCGGATTTGAACCGGGGACCTCTCGATCTGCAGTCGAATGCTCTGCCACTGAGCTATGCCCCCGAGGAGTTTTACTATTGTACTTGTTGTGCAGGGATATATTGTTTTAACACATGAAACTATGAGGAGAAAATCCACTGAATGAGGCCTCTCTAATAGACTGGACGGGACGGTGCCTATGGAACAAAATAGAGGGAGCACCCGGATTTGAACCGGGGACCTCTCGATCTGCAGTCGAATGCTCTGCCACTGAGCTATGCCCCCGAGGAGTTTTACTATTGTACTTGTTGTGCAGGGATATATTGTTTTAACACATGAAACTATGAGGAGAAAATCCACTGAATGAGGCCTCTCTAATAGACTGGACGGGACGGTGCCTATGGAACAAAGCAGAGGAGCACCCGGATTTGAACCGGGGACCTCTCGATCTGCAGTCGAATGCTCTGCCACTGAGCTATGCCCCCGAGGAGTTTTACTATTGTACTTGTTGTGCAGGGATATATTGTTTTAACACATGAAACTATGAGGAGAAAACCCACTGAATGAGGCCTCTCTAATAGACTGGACGGGACGCTACCTATGAACAAAACAGAGGGAGCACCCGGATTTGAACCGGGGACCTCTCGATCTGCAGTCGAATGCTCTGCCACTGAGCTATGCCCCCGAGGATTTTACTATTGTACTTGTTGTGCAGGGATATATTGTTTTAACGCAACAACCTATGAGGAGCAAATGCTCTGAATGAGACCTCTCTAACAGACTGGACGGGACGGTGCCTATGGAACAAAATAGAGGGAGCACCCGGATTTGAACCGGGGACCTCTCGATCTGCAGTCGAATGCTCTGCCACTGAGCTATGCCCCCGAGGAGTTTTACTATTGTACTTGTTGTGCAGGGATATATTGTTTTAACACATGAAACTATGAGGAGAAAATCCACTGAATGAGGCCTCTCTAATAGACTGGACGGGACGCTACCTATGACACAAAATAGAGGAGCACCCGGATTTGAACCGGGGACCTCTCGATCTGCAGTCGAATGCTCTGCCACTGAGCTATGCCCCCGAGGATTGTTACTATTGTACTTGTTGTGCAGGGATATATTGTTTTAACGCAACAACTATGACGAGCAAATGCTCCGAATGAGACCTCTCTAACAGACTGGACGGGACGGTGCCTATGGAACAAAATAGAGGGAGCACCCGGATTTGAACCGGGGACCTCTCGATCTGCAGTCGAATGCTCTGCCACTGAGCTATGCCCCCGAGGAGTTTTACTATTGTACTTGTTGTGCAGGGATATATTGTTTTAACACAATGAAACTATGAGGAGCAAATGCTCTGAATGAGGCCTCTCTAATAGACTGGACGGGACGGTGCCTATGGAACAAAATAGAGGGAGCACCCGGATTTGAACCGGGGACCTCTCGATCTGCAGTCGAATGCTCTGCCACTGAGCTATGCCCCCGAGGAGTTTTACTATTGTACTTGTTGTGCAGGGATATATTGTTTTAACACATGAAACTATGAGGAGAAAATCCACTGAATGAGGCCTCTCTAAGAGACTGGACGGGACGGTGCTTATGGAACAAAGTGGATGGAGCACCCGGATTTGAACCGGGGACCTCTCGATCTGCAGTCGAATGCTCTGAAACTGAGCTATGCCCCCGAGGAGTTTTACTATTGTACTTGTTGTGCAGGGATATACTGTTTTAACACATGAAACTATGAGGAGAAAACCCACTGAATGAGGCCTCTCTAATAGACTGGACGGGACGCTACCTATGACACAAAACAGAGGGAGACCTCGGATTTGAACCGGGACCTCTCGATCTGCAGTCGAATGCTCTGCCACTGAGCTATGCCCCCGAGGATCCTTACCATGGTACTTGTTGTGCAGGGACATATTGTTTTAACACATGAAACTATGAGGAGAAAATCCACTGAATGAGGCCTCTCTAAGAGACTGGACGGGACGGTGCTTATGGAACAAAATAGAGGGAGCACCCGGATTTGAACCGGGGTGACTCTCCATCTGCAGTCGAATGCTCTGCCACTGAGCTATGCCCCCGAGGAGTTTTACTATTATACTTGTTGTGCAGGGATATATTGTTTTAACACATGAAACTATGAGGAGAAAACCCACTGAATGAGGCCTCTCTAATAGACTGGACGGGACGCTACCTATGACACAAAACAGAGGGAGACCTCGGATTTGAACCGGGGACCTCTCGATCTGCAGTCGAATGCTCTGCCACTGAGCTATGCCCCCGAGGATTTTACTATTGTACTTGTTGTGCAGGGACATATTGTTTTAACGCAACAACCTCTGACGAGCAAATGCCGAATGAGACCTCTCTAACAGACTGGACGGGACGGTGCCTATGGAACAAAATAGAGGGAGCACCCGGATTTGAACCGGGGACCTCTCGATCTGCAGTCGAATGCTCTGCCACTGAGCTATGCCCCCGAGGAGTTTTATTATTGTACTTGTTGTGCAGGGATATATTGTTTTTAACTCATGAAACTATGAGGAGAAAATCCACTGAATGAGGCCTCTCTAATAGACTGGACGGGCGCTACCTATGACACAAAAGAGAGAGAGCCCGGGATTTGAACCGGGACCTCTCGATCTGCAGTCGAATGCTCTGCCACTGAGCTATGCCCCGAGGATTGTTACTATTGTACTTGTTGTGCAGGGACATATTGTTTTAACGCAACAACCTATGACGAGCAAATGCTCCGAATGAGACCTCTCTAACAGACTGGACGGGACGGTGCCTATGGAACAAAATAGAGGGAGCACCCGGATTTGAACCGGGGACCTCTCGATCTGCAGTCGAATGCTCTGCCACTGAGCTATGCCCCCGAGGAGTTTTACTATTGTACTTGTTGTGCAGGGATATATTGTTTTAACACATGAAACTATGAGGAGAAAACCCACTGAATGAGGCCTCTCTAATAGACTGGACGGGACGCTACCTATGACGCAAAGCAGAGGGAGACCTCGGATTTGAACCGGGGACCTCTCGATCTGCAGTCGAATCCTGCCACTGAGCTATGCCCCCGAGGATTGTTACTATTGTACTTGTTGTGCAGGGACATATTGTTTTAACTCATGAAACTATGAGGAGAAAATCCACTGAATGAGGCCTCTCTAAGAGACTGGACGGGACGGCGCTTATGGAACAAAGTGGATGGAGCACCCGGATTTGAACCGGGTGACTCTCCATCTGCAGTCGAATGCTCTGCCACTGAGCTATGCCCCCGATGAGTATTTCTATTGTACTTGTTGTGCAGGGATATACTGTTTTAACACATGAAACTATGAGGAGAAAACCACTGAATGAGGCCTCTCTAATAGACTGGACGGGACGCTACCTATGACACAAACAGAGGGAGACCTCGGATTTGAACCGGGGACCTCTCGATCTGCAGTCGAATGCTGTGCCACTGAGCTATGCCCCCGAGGATTGTTACTATTGTACTTGTTGTCCAGGGATATATTGTTTTAACGCATGAAACTATGAGGAGAAAATCCACTGAATGAGGCCTCTCTAAGAGACTGGACGGGACGGTGCTTATGGAACAAAGTGGATGGAGCACCCGGATTTGAACCGGGGTGACTCTCCATCTGCAGTCGAATGCTCTGCCACTGAGCTATGCCCCTGAGGAGTTTTACTATTGTACTTGTTGTGCAGGATATATTGTTTTAACACATGAAACTATGAGGAGAAAATCACTGAATGAGGCCTCTCTAATAGACTGGACGGACGGCTACCTATGACACAAAACAGAGGGAGACCTCGGATTTGAACCGGGGACCTCTCGATCTGCAGTCGAATGCTCTGCCACTGAGCTATGCCCCCAGGATCCTTACTATTGTACTTGTTGTGCAGGGATATATTGTTTTAACGCAACAAACCTCTTAGGAGCAAATGCTCTGAAT
>CM075173.1:21641714-21652999 GCA_037576465.1 Parascaris univalens
GTGAAGATTACGACAAGCAGTGCTGCAGACAAACTATAGATTCATCCGTATGTCGTTGACATGAATTTACGCCATCCGCCTTTCCAAAGAACACTGAGTAGCCGAGGCTAAGGGGTTTCATTAGGAAGTGATTTTAAAGACAGGATCAGTTTTCCAGCTACTAACCGTTACACCTAGGCAGAATGTCAACACGGCGTGCTGAAATAGCATCGACCGTGTATTTGTTGGATGCAAAATTGATTGCCGATTGGTTTATCGATGCTCAGAGGGTTGCCTTGACCTCGTGGTTTCATCATCGTTCATTCGTCATCTCCAGTTGATTCAGTGCTCACATCTCTCGTGCACTACTTCGTTTCCTATCACACATCCTCATCGGCTCATCGCTTTTTACCGATTTCCTGTTACTGTCTAACCTTCAACGATACATTCTTGAAGGGGTTGTTCTGAACTAATCTGCGCTTTCGCCTGATTTTTCAATTATGTTACCCAAACATGCTAGACATGAGCTTGGTTGGTCCTTTTTTAGCTCATCTGTGGTATTTTTTAGGCATTTTACTTTTTTCCTACCTCTTGCAGCTGAGGCTCAGTGTTCACTCTTTCATCGAACAAGTGCTTAACTAGAAGTGAGATTAAAAAACCATTTCGCAGATTGCCGTAAACGTATTTTGAATAATGGTAAGGACGTCCGTCTTACTTCACGAAATGATTCCATGAATTACCGTTTGAACTGAGGTTTATGGGTCATCCATTTCTGTCACTTTCAAGTCATTGTTTCACCGATCGCCGCTTTCGCCACTAGATAGTGACAAACATCGTGATGGCGGTCTCGACAAAGAACGCTTTCTCGCTTTCATCACTGCATAATTCAAATTTCAGCACCTAAGAATGATCTCTAGGGACAAAGAAGACGACGAACGTTTTCACTGAGACTTCAGTTGATTTTTTTCGCAGTTTATTTTAGTTGCTCGATAAGAGTTTTCAATTTCTTCATATGTTTATTCATCGTCCAGCTGTATTTTTTTCTAAAATATCTCGAAACTTGAGCACATGTCATGAATTGGAACATAACAGTGTTGAGGAGGGAGGTGAGCAGTCCGTATGTCCTTGGAAAAAGCTAGAATAAAGCATAGGACAATATTCTACTGTCATGGGTAACTTTTGATACTAATATTTTCTTGCTTATTGCTTAATACATATTTTGCTCGCCAGATGCACTAAACGGACATATTTCATGATACACATTGATTACATCGTGATACCTTTCAACCTTTTGATAGTATGAACTGTCACAATCTGTAACCTGTGCTTATAACCTGAGCTAACCTGTGCTTATGCGTTGGAGATGATTGCTCGATGGCGTACCAGTTATTACTCAAAAAATCTATTGAATTTAAGTGTTATTTATAGCTCAAAAATGATAGCAGTTTTGCTTTCGTATAGTACTTCAGTATTCTCCTCATCAGTCCATTTCTGGGTCATTGAAGCTACAGCCGACTTTGGAACAAATAATGCCCCATTAATCAAAAAAATGATATAAAAATGAACGTAATGATAAGTAAAATGACGCCTTCAGTACAGTTTTTGTGAATTTTTTTTCCAACTTTAGATTTAGATTATTCTCATAAATTAGGGGGAAAAACGTCTGACGCTGAGTACAGAGGGACTAGTGTGTTGATTTGCTTTTGGAGACCTAATGTTGGTATTTATTGCATGAGGAAGGAAGCAACATACGTAAGCATTCGAGTGAGAGTCGCCTATTATTGCAGCAATGAAACTCTAACATTCCAAGAAGTGACATTTTCTATGCCGTCATTTCTGTGCCTTGATCAAAGAAAATTTTCGAAACAGAAATCATAGGTTCGAATTTTTTAGAAATGTGCCCAATACGTTGTTTAAACAGTTTCTACTCATATAAATGCTGATAAAACGTTTTAATGTTTGAAGTTGTAATTGCAAAAGTTATTGTACCTTTTAAACTGATTGCAGTAAGTTGCTAGGTAGCACGGTCGTCTTTACGATATTTTAAAACTGCAAATTAAATGGCGATAAGCTGGTTCTTTAAAGGAACGAAAGTTTGAATGGTGAAGAAATGATACGGAGAAGATGAGGACAAGTGAGGATGTCCGTCGAGCGGAAGGGAGGTGCATTAAGTGAGGGATGAGTGAAGGGGGCGCTTCTCTGGGGAGCTGTCGACAACAGCTCGAGCAACTGCAGCAACTGGCCCCGTTGATCGCACGTTTCCCACCACGCTATTAATCAAAATCCAATATGCAGCCCGTTGACTACACGTCAAAGTTGCCCATGATGCGTTCGTTATCCAATTAACTTATGATGCATATTACACTCACTTGTCCATCATTTGCGTTGGGTTAACCCATTTTTAGGCGTTTCGCCTAATTTCCTTTCGACGCCGATCAAGAGCCGCTTACCGTGCCGAGTGCTCTTCGACAGTCACTCACAGCACGAATTAGTCCTCTTCTGTGCATGTACAAATCCAATCGCAGCTCACCACCAAATGCCATCCAATTAGTGCATCCCATTCGACAGATTACATACTCGAAAAACACTCCAAACTTTATTGCATTACTCATTCGCATATGTGCTTGATTTGTTCTACGCTTCATCTCGATGTTTGTTGTCTCGTTCGTCTGCACAATCGAGTCCACCCAAAATGTTCATCATTAATCCACAGTGCGCTCATCAAATCACGTTCAGTGGTCCTTAAATGATCAAAGGTTTACCACGGACCACCCTCGAACAGAAAATATTACATTGCTTGCGAATTTAATAGTATGGCAATAGGCATATTGCACATCAGTCGATTGTTTAGTGCCATCACTCGACAACTGTGGGTAAGCAAGCATGCCTGCTAGCGAGCAGGCGTATCGCCAAATTTAAGTTGGCACGAATCCCCTCCGGGACAGACATATCGACAAATCGCGACATCAAAGTGGATTTACATACGAGCGAGGTCGGTTCCGATCGTGCAGTGTACTACATTCAATTCCACACGTGCAGCGGGCGTTGATGAGCCGCGAACTGAGCGCCAGAATTTAATTCGTCTTGCATTTAACATGGTCATTTTGCAAAGAAAGAAAAACATCGGAAACGAAGAGCACTTGGAATCAATGCAACGGTGACGTGCACTGAAATATATGTGCTTTGAAGAGAAGACTGCGAACATGAACAAGAAAGCAAAGCAGAGGCGTGTACGGATGAACGACTGTAGCACTAAAAATACGAAAATAAATCATCTCTTTATCGATTACGATCTTACCGAGCAGAAAAGTTCAACCCTTAGGGTTTTCTAATATTGCTTTATACCCTACTGCAGACTTCTCCCTATTCCTCTCCTCCCACATCCTTTCGATTTTAACAGGTTTATCCTGAGTTTTCAATGTTGCAAGGATGTGCCAAGATTGTTGCACGTCCGCAGTTTACGAATAAGCTTATATAAATGTGATCGAAATTACCCCACTACTCGAGCTTATTTTCATTCAATAATAATCGAAAAAAGTTGAATGAGAACTGCTTAACAGTTGTTGCGAGTACTAAGACCACCGCTGCAATGTTGGGAGAATGCTTTTAATAGGTTATTTGGCTACACAAGTTTAGCGGTGACGGCTTACCCACTGACGATCTATTCTCCTTCAGCGAAATCTGCAATACCAAAGGAAATATGCTGATAGCCCTATCGACCACTTAAATGCAGAATTAATCTTTCTAAGTTCTTTCTTTCTTCACGAAAGAATTCGTTGAAGTTTCCGGATGCAGTGAATAAATAATAAATTGAACTAGGCGACAATCTGCTGCTTTGTTTAGGTACAAATTCAATGCACTTCAATTGTTTTTTCCTCTCCGAAGCGAAAACATTTCTTTTTTCAAATATGAGGAACGAATATTTGGAACAGTTTTCTCAATATTGAAAGAACAAAGACGTCCACAGAACGGCAAAATAATGAGGTGGAGAGGCATGAGAATTGCACACTGAAAGGCACAACATCTGTTCAATAGTGAAATTAAATCGACGACGAAAGACGGCGACAAAAGTCTCGCCGATTTTGGGCATCCCATTCATTGCGCCATAGATAAACGTCCTTCGAAAAAGCAAACTCGAGCAAAATCTTTCTTCGATGATGCCGCATGTTCCACGCTGAGCATGTCTTATGCTCCTTCTGCACTTATTGGTGCGAATCTTGCATAATTATAAGCATATATATAAATAAACAAATAAATAAAATCAGTGCTGCAACATATACGTATATATGATATCTATATGAAAGGAAAATATTCACTGTTGTAGCGACAGAAAATAGCTCAATCGCCTTAGATGAAAAAGGCGGTCGGTTTCAGATATGGACAATAAACTTCTTCTCGTCAATCACTCAACGCTTTAGATGGTGACACAAAGCTAATCTATGGCATAATAAAAATCTCTCTTAGGCGGGTATAATTAAAATTAAATTTTCTTATGGGAAACTCCAATGTGAGTTCGCCTTCTAAAAGGGATAATTAAATAATGCTTCATAATTGAAACATAGAAATAGTTCCACTAGAAAGGTTCGAATATTGTGATAAGCTGAGAAAAGAAAACAAAACAACTGCGCTTACTTATTCAAGTGCTTACCTATTACATACTGCGAGAATATATTGATGCATATGCTACTTTCTTTACCTATATTTTTGGTGCAAATGTGAGCAGATACTTGCTAAGAAGTTCACACAATATACGTACGCCTTGGCACGCCAATCGTCTCGACCAGCCGCCGCTTTCAAAGTTACCGACAAATAGCAAATGCGCGAAATACCGCCTCCATCTCTAAATCCACCTAATCATTCACTTAAATACTGAACCGATTCTTTAAAATGGATGGATACTTCTCGTCTTTCGATAACTTCTTAATTTGATCAAGTGACGATGTGGGTAATAAGCGTGTTCGGATATTTAGTTAGTGAATTATACTTTATAGGTTGAGCTCGAACGTTACTCAAGTTGAAACTGCCGACGCACATATACAATAGGCGTTGCAATAATGCAATTGTGCAAAATGCGCATAGAAGAACTCAGCACAACGGAATGAGAGAGAGAAAAAAAAAAAGAATAATCGCACTGTTGGTTTCATTAATGCACACTGCAAGAAATAACATCTTATTGTCTCGAGAGCAGCGAGATGTTAAAGCACACCGCATACCGACTGCCCGTAATACGACGTTGTTCAATAGTAAAGCTTGTAACAGCTGTTATGGAATGCTTTAAGAAAACATACTTCAAACGTTTCAACAAGCTTAACGAGCCAATTACGCAACGAAATATTCGTTGTGAGTCTTTGAAACATATCAACGGGAAATCAATGGGAAATACCTTTTTAGACCTCTTTCTAATTAGCCCAAAATCAGTAGCAATCAATTTTTATAAGATAAGTGTTCTATAAATCGGGTTTAAATTATAGAAAATCCGTCCGAAACTAGTTCATTTACCACCATCTCCTCGTCGTTTATGAGTCCTAGCTCCGATGTCATCTTTTAAAGAAGCACTTTACGTAATTACCCACCTGCTCACTGTGACGATGTATCGTTCATATTTCCATGGTTTGGTTCACTTATCTGCCCTGGTTTTTGATTCTGCGATCATCTGCACCAAAGTTACCGAATAAAATATAATCTGTATTATAAAGAGCCAGCGTAACCTAATTCCAGTTTAACTCGTTAACTGTGAAGAAATTTACAGCTCTAACAGAGTCTAAACTTTGCCTTTATTTGATAGCTGGTTGGGCATCTTGTGGGACTAGTCATTAGGAACAGTGGCAACTAGTCACGTGGTGCTGACATCCCATTACTTGTTGGGGACTATAACAAATCA
Organism: Parascaris univalens; assembly: GCA_037576465.1. Classification (NCBI taxonomy): domain Eukaryota; kingdom Metazoa; phylum Nematoda; class Chromadorea; order Rhabditida; family Ascarididae; genus Parascaris; species Parascaris univalens. The sequence goes on from CM075173.1 coordinate 21,647,575, forward strand.
AAATGTCTCTAGTTATCCTTTTTTGTTATGAGGCGGGATGTTAAATAAGGCTCACAAATGAGGAGTAAAGCATTTGAGTGCTCACAACCCTAATCCTTCTGAGAGTAGTTTAAAAGCGCAAAAAACTTGAGGAAAAGATAAACACAGCAACTTTCATAAGGCTGACTTTAACTTGTATTTCTGGTATCATCGGTTTCCTGGTATCATCGGTAGCAGTTAAAATTACTACATGGAGGGAAGTAAATCAAGCAGATAAACGACGCCATCATTGTAAACATAAAAGAAAATGTCGTTTAAAAGCGAAAAGTACGCAGAAAACATTATTATACATAATACAATCAATCTAAGGCGCTATAGAGAGAGAAAAAAATGTGGAAAAGAGATGGGCAGTTTAGAATATGCGATATGGGTGTTTCGAAGTGGCCGGGTGGGAGTGCAAAGTGGTCGTCGAACGAGAAGGATCGCTGAAGCGAAAGCTAACGAACTGCTTTTGCTATACATCATTTTTCGGTCAACGCGCTTTTGCATTTTCCTCATTCATAAGCACAATTCATCGATAGCATCGCTCAGCGAATAACTGTAGAATATGTACAATAGCAAACGATATTATCAGGTTCGTACACTGTATTACTTGAATTAAGCGGAAAAAAACATTTATGGAAATGAATGCCCGTGATAAATTGCACAAAATTCACTACGAATTCAACACGACGTTAACGATGAAAACTTGAAAGTCGAACATCAGTCTATGAATTTTTCTACCGAATGCACATAGTTAAAAACGCAAAAAACTTTGTGGGGAAATTTTATTTGCATCGGTAAGGAAATCAATCGCCTAAAAAATTAAATCGCATATTTAAAAGCGCTGCTATTGCCGATAAAGAGGTCAAATATTTGTGACGTTCCGGAAAAAGATGCTTCCGGAAAAAATTCTGACTCTGGAATTGCAAGACACCAATATTTGGTGGTAAAAAATGCATTCTTTGAAAAAAAACCCTTCGGTTAATTAAGAGTACTATGGATCGATTTCCGAAACAATGGATCAACTTTAACGCCGACTGAACAACAGGGAACAATTCAATAGTGATGAATTCAGCTGAAGCCTAAATAACAACACAGTTCCAACAGCACCTACATTTGACGCATTAACAAGTAATAACGTATGCAAGTAGAAGTGAGTTATACAAAAAGATCGTAAAAATAGACGACAGCTAAACAGTGGTCAAGAAACAATTATTTATAAAGAAAACGTCCAACACCTAAGATCTTTTCTACTAGAGGTGAAAGCAAACTGACGAGATTAAAATAAAGATGAAAAATGAGTCTTTCGTTGAAACAAAGCAATTTAGTTATTTTTGAATTTAATTATAAAGTGTTTCATTGAGCTAGTATCTTGCTTACTTCAGTTTTGCTCCACTAAAAGAATTTTCACTAAAAATTTTCGCTTAAGTCAATCGTCTTGTGCTGTTATTTTCGCTACCGGTTGGCGATATTAAGCATATTGGGATTTGATATGTATTTGTGTTCATTATAGATTTGTGTATACTTACATTTTAACAGGTGCTTCTAATGGTTTGAGGGGCGGAAACCTAATAAGAGCTCTAAATGTGGCTCGTTTTTGTGTGTATGTTTTCCTTTTGATGTCATAAACGTTTTGATTCAACTTCATCCGTTTTGACTTGTAATTCATCTTAAAGCTTTGGAATTTATCCAGTGAAAATATGCGTTCAGATTTGAGGTTTGCTTCGAGGATTGTATATGGCGTCTTACTGAAAGCGATGGTCAAATTGCATTAGCTGAAATGCAGATTCGCAACTTTTTGTATGCTTTATATGAATTTTTCTTTATTTTTCATTTCATTTTCGATTTGGCAATAAATTACGTTCTCAGAAATTTTCTATGGGCTTAGATTGTTCCATATTTCAAGTTTTTAAGGTTTGTTTTTCATAGCAACGATTGGAAATTCATACTTGCTAACATATATAAGTAAATTTATTCCATAATTTGTAGGTTCATTTGTAAGCTGCTAGAGATTCATTTTGCAAATATGCAGTAATTATTGATATATCTTCTTCCAGTCGTGACTTTGGCATCATTAAGCTGGTCGGAACTACTTCCGCTAGGTCACCCTCTTTTTTCCGCTATATGAATTGATGGTAGAAATAAAATATATTGAATATAAAGCATTCGCCTTTTTCGATAAGCTCTTTTGGCGGTTATATATCTGAAGCAACGATTATCCACTTATTTATGGTTTCTCTTTCCTCTATTCGATTGCTTTCAGGATAATATTTCGTTGTGCGAATTTTTGTGTACTATAGAAGATGTTCTTCTCTCGCTTAGTTTATCTAATGTTCAGCTGATTATTTGGTCGGAGAGTTTTCAAGTGTATTTTTCAGATACACTCGTACGGCGCGAATCAACAATTCGGGCGAGCATTTACTGGAAATTGGTACTGTCAAAGTCACCAACCTGCTACCCGACAGTATTTATACGGTGCTTTTTGAAGAGTTCAATTTATATTTCGGCTACTATGCATTGTTGTACAACTTAGGTTGCTTTTTGGTCAGGTGTTTATATGGTAGAGGTATCTTTTAAAGAGGTTTTCAAAGGAAACGCAGATTCTTAGGAGGAATTCGTAGACTTTCGCGCAGTAGATAAGAGGTAACTGACAGTATTTTTCTTTGAGCTTATATTTCCTTAAGAAATTGTTTTATTGAGATGAATATAATCTTTTGAATTCGTAGTTTTGCTTTTCGTTCGATGTTGTCAGTGCTTCTTCTCTGTACTTTCCCGATCTTATCCATGTTTTTTCTTCTCTTTCTTTTGCCTCCTTCTTCTCCTTCTCCATCTCTCAAAACGATTTTCCACGCGAATAAATCCTATAAGCTAAAATTTTTCCAATATTCCATTGTTTTTTTTCGTAAGTTTGTCTCATATTTGCAGCATACGTTGCAAGCTCAAAACAGCTCACAAGCAAAAACAGAGAGACAGCCTTCGATACGAGTTGTATGTCGGGATATGGCACCTGGTTGGTTGCATTTCCTACCTCTTCCCTCATTTGTGAAGTCTTCTTTAATCAGGTATAATGAGAGTTCATTGAGGTGATTTGTGACTTTGAGTATTTATACAGATAAATTTCCACGTTCAGCATTTACCTTGAAAAGTATTTGAATAATTAAGCACATAGGCTCTATTTAGAAGTATGAACGATGATCTGTCTATTCCTATTGCATGTCGCGGTTACGTTTCTAGTGGGAACAGGTGTGTGTTCGACCTGAGCGGGAAGCTAATTAATCCTGCAAATGCATTACACCATCCACGACGGGATTTAATTTTGATGGAAGTGAGGGCTTATGGAGATCATCGCTCAGTGCCTTATCGTAATGCACGAGTATGCGCAGTAGGTAATATTACATATAGGTCTCTAAGTACTGGAGGACTCAACTTAATTTGTCGCGATAGCTGAGTTCAGACGTTTTAGCTAACCTTGTGCGTTTATGTAATTGCTGATCTTTTTTTACAGTTAATTCGTCGCGGTTATAGAGGCGGCTGCTCGTGTTGCAGATTATCATAGATAAAAATGTTATGATAATTTAAATGTGACTGCTCTATTTATCTTATAAATCGCGGGACCGATGATCTGAGATGTGATTGTTTTTGTGTGATGTTTGCCGTCGAATTGCCCTTCTTTGAGTCTATCGTTAGCCACAGTTCTTAATGGATATACGCAATGGCATACGCCGATCACGAGTTGGATTTTAACGCAAGGAACCGATTGTGGATCTGAATCCGTCCTAGGATTGAACGTACCCTTGGTTCTTCCTTGGGCCTGGTAAGCGATAGAAAGAATGGGAAATACATTGGTAGAAAGAAGGGAAATGTGGAAGTAGTGCGTTCGAGGAGATGTCTGTCACATAAGTTGAAGCTGTGCATGAAATGCGAGATGCTTGGTCTTTGATGTTCGGCACTTCCGATCTTTTATTAGTGTAGATGTGGATGTGTTTTTCAGTGGGCGGTATCTGTGTTAAAGAGCACTTCGAAATCAATGTGTCTCCAATGGTCGCACAAATTACTTATCGATTTTTTGAGAAGATGATGGCATATTTCTTTCCGGGACGAAACATCGACAAGGAGGATCAGCAGAATCTTGATACTGCTGACGATCAGCAGAGTGCACAGGTTAGTGATCCCGTGAAATGGTGGTGATATTGCTTGAATTTCCAATTACTGTTGCATTGTTGGTTCCAGTGGTGTGCATTGCCGATATTGGTTATTGATAATGATTAGCGTTGATATCGTGATATTGGCAGTTCAGCAGTTTTTTTGACCATCTGTTTGACGTTGCCCTAACAAATGTTGAGTGCAGTGTGCATTAAGCGAGATAGTGGTGAATAGGTTTCAGCTTGATCACTTAAGGATATCGCCAGCGACTCGGAAGTAGTTTTTATTTACAGCATATCTGTAAGCCTAAATTATTACGTCGTGAACTTACCTAAAAGATCATATTATTATAGGGTGAACTTACTTCATAACAGCGGGACTGGGAAGACTGACGCAATACTACAAAGAATTAGAAATTGGAGTGCCTGAAACGGTTAAAATGCCAGCTAGAATACGAAAATTTAATGTTTCGGTTGCATATTTAGGCATATTTAATTTTCATCTACCGCTCATGCATGGCTTTACTCGGAGTTGTTTAAGGGCGTTTCGGTGCGGCAGTGGTTGCGTGGTGCAGTTAACGGTTCGTTCAGGCGAACGGCGGAGTCGACTCAACAAGTTCGTGATGATATCGACCGAATGAAGGAAAGAGCGCAGAAGAACAACGTTTTCTTTGTACATCAAAATACCGGAAGTGCCGTTTATCGTCTCATATAAGGTCTTTTATAATGTTCGATTTAGGTCTTTTCGATATGTTTATAGAGAGAGGTGCCATGGCAAAATATTTAGTGAGGGCTGTGGAATCGTTATCTTTGTGAGGCCTTGGACCTTCATTCAACATTATAATTATTCACATCCGTTATAGTGGTGATCAGTTCAGTAATTCTATCGTATTTATTAGTGTTGAGCAAAACTGAAGGCAGCTAAAGCGCCGTTTATCATACGCTCGAAGTACGCATTTTTTTTTACCATCGTTTCACTCGATGGATCAGCTTGTCGAATGGGCTCCTCAAAATTCTGAAAGGGTGACTGATGCCTGTGGGCCTTGTTCGCAATAATAGTGTACTTGTTCGCAATAATAGTGTATTTGGGCAGGGACAGGGAATGAACAGTAGGTGCCCTATGCAGTAAGCTGTTATTCAGATAAATACAGGCTTTGTTGGATGATAAAGGAGGAAAGGAGTGAATAGGTCAATAGAAAATAAGGTACGTAGTAAACACAAGTTCTGGAATGACTGGATGAAACTTCAGTTGTTTTTCGAAT
>CM075173.1:28131815-28134315 GCA_037576465.1 Parascaris univalens
CAGAGAGACAGAGAAACAGAAAGAGGGACAGAAAGAGAGAGAAAGACGGAAAGAGAAAGATAGACAGAGAGATAGAGACAGAGAGAGACAAGGAGAGAGAGAGACAACGGAAGACAGAGAGAGAGACAGAAAGGTAGAAAAACAGAAAGAGAGAGAGAGAGGGAGAGAGATGAGAGAGATGAGAGAGAGAGAGAGAAAGAGGGAGAGAGAGGGAGAGAGATGAGAGAGACGAGAGAGAGAGAGAAAGAGAGAGAGAGATAGGGAGAGAGAGATAGAGAGAGAGATACAGATAGAGAGAGAGAGAGACAGAGACAGAGACAGAGAGAGAGACAGAGAAAGAGGGAGAGAGAGAGGGACGGAAAGAGGGAGAAAGACAGAAAGAGAAAGATAGACAGAGAGAGAGAGACAGAGAGAGACAGGGAGAGAGAGAGGCAACGGAAGACAGAGAGAGACGGAAAGATAGAAAAACAGAAAGAGAGAGAGAGAGAGGGAGAGAGATGAGAGAGACGAGAGATAGGGAAAGAGAGAGAGATAGAGAGAGAGAGATAGAGAGAGAGATACAGATAGAGAGAGAAAGAGACAGAGAGGCAGAGAGACAGAGAGGCAGAGAGACAGAGAGACAGAGTGAGAGAGACAGAGAGGGACATAGAGAAAGAGGGAGAGAGAGGGAGAGAGACAAAAAGAGAGAGAGAGAGATGAGAGAGAGAGGGAGAGAGAGGGACAGAAAGAGGGAGAGAGACAGAAAGAGAAAGAGAGAGAGAGAGACAGAGAGAGACGGGGAGAGATAGAGACAGAGAAAGACAGAGAGAGACGGAAAGATAGAAAAACGAGAGAGAGAGAGACAGAGACAGAGAGGGAGACAGAGAAAGAGACAGAGAGACAAAGAGACAGAGAAACAGAGAGGGACTGAGAGAGAGAGAAATAGAGAGAGAGACAGAAAGAGAGAGAGACAGAAAGAGGAGAGACAGAAAGAGAGAGAGAGAGAGGGACAGAAGAGAGAGAGAGAGAGGGAGAGAGATGAGAGAGAGACAGAGAGACAGAGAAACAGAGAGAGAGGCAGAAAGAGAGAGAGACAGAAAGAGAGAGAGAGAGGAGAGAAAGAGAGAGAGACAGAATGAGAAAGAGAGAGACAGAGAGAGAGCTAGAGAGAAAGAGGGAGAGAGAGAGATGAGAGAGAGAGAGATAGAGATAGAGAGAGAGAGAGAAAGAGAGAGAGAGACAGAGAGTCAGAGAAAAGAGAGAGACAGAGAGAGAGAGAGAAGAGAAGGAGAGAGAGAGATGAGAGAGAGAGAGAGATAGAGATAGAGAAAGAGAGAGAGAAAGAGACAGAGAGACAGAGAAACAGAGAGAGAGACAGAAAGAGATAGAGAGAGAAAGAGAGAGAGAGAGAGGGACAGAAAGAGAGAGAGAGACAGAAAGAGAAAGAGAGAGAGAGAGAGGAGAGAGATGAGAGAGATGAGAGAGAGACAGATAGACGAGAGAAACAGAGAGAGAGCAGAAAGAGAGAGAGACAGAAAGAGAGAGAGAGAGGCAGAAAGAGAGAGAGACAGAAAGAGAAAGAGAGAGACAGAGAGAGAGAGGGACAGAAAGAGAGAGAAACAGAAGAGAGAGAGAGAGAGACAGATAGACAGAGAAACGAGAGAGAGACAGAGAGAGAGATATAGAGAAAGAGAGAGAGAGAGAGATGAGAGAGAGAGAGAGGGAGAGAATGAGAGAGACAGAGAGAGATAGAGATAGAGAGAGAGGCAGAGAGACAGAGAGACAGAGAGACAGAGAAACGGAGAGAGAGACAGAAGAGATAGAAAGAGAACGAGAGAGAGAGACAGAAAGAGGAGAGGAGAGAGAGAGGGAGAGAGATGAGAGAGATGAGAGAGAGAGAGAAAGAGAGAGATAGAGAGAGAGAGACAGAAAGAGAGAGACACAGAGAGAGAGAGACAAAGAAAGACATCGAGAGAGAGAGGCAGAAAGAGAGAGACCGAAAGAGAGAGAGAGAGAGAGAGGGACAGAAAGAGAGAGAGAGAGAGTGAGAGAGAGAAACAGAGAGAGAGAGAGATAGAGAAAGACAGAGAGAGAGAGAAAGATAGAGATATAGAGAGAGAGAGAGACAGGGAAGGAGAAAGAGAGGAGAGAACAGAGAGAGAGGGACAGAGAGACAGAGAAACGGAGAAAGAGAGACAGAGAGAGAGAGATACAGAGAGAGGGAGAGAGAGAGGGAGGCAGATGAGGCGGAGAGACGGAGAAACAGAGAGAGACACAGAAAGAGAGAGAGACAGAGAGAGAGAGAGAGACTGAAAGAGAGAGACATAGAGAGAGAGGGAGAGAGAGAGAGGAGACGGAGAGAGAGATAAGAGAGACGGAGAGAGACGGAGAGAGAGAGAGACAGAGAAACAGAGAGAGACATAGAGACAGAGAAACAGGGTGAGAGAGACGGAGAGAGAGACATAGAGAGAGAGGGAGAGGGAGAGGGATAGAAAGAGACAGAAAGAGATAGAGAGAGAAA
>CM075173.1:28139315-28141815 GCA_037576465.1 Parascaris univalens
AGACAGAGAGGCAGAGAAGCAGAGAGACAGAGAAACAGAGAGAGACAGAAGGAGATAGATACAGAAAGAGAAAGTTCGAAAGAGAGAGAGAGAAAGACAGAAAGGAGAGAGAGAGGCAGAGAGAGAGAGTGAGAGAAACAGAGAGAGAGATAGAGAAAGACGGAGAGAGAGAGACAGAAGGATAGAGATACAGAGAGGGAGACAGAGAAAGAGACAGAAAGGCAGAGAGACAGAGAGACAGAGAGTCAGAGAGACAGAAAGAGAGACAGAAAGAAAGAGAGACAGAAAGAGAGAGAGACAGAAAGAGAAAGAGACAGAAAGTGAGAGAGAGAGAGGCAGAAAGAGAGAGAGACAGAAAGAGAGAGAGAGAGACAGAAATTGAGAGAGAGAGTGAGAGAGAGAAACAGAGAGAGAGAGATAGAGAAAGACAGATTGAGAGGCAGAGAGAGAGAAAGAGAGAGAGAGACGGAGAGAGCGACAGAGAGAGACAGAGAGAGAGACAGACAGTGAGAGAGAGAGACGGGAAGAGAGAGACAGAAAGAGAGAGAGAGGGCAGAAAGAGAGAGAGACAGAAAGAGAGAGAGAGAAAGAGAGAGAGAGAGATGAGAGAGAGATGGAGAAAGAGGGACAGAAAGAGGGAGAGAGACAGATAGAGGAAGAGAGACAGAGATAGAGATAGAGAGAGACAGGGAGAGAGAGAAAGAGACAGAGAGACAGAGAAACAGAGAAACAGAGAGACAGAGAAACAGAGGAGGAGTGAGCGAGAGAGAGAGAGAAAGAGAGAGAGACATAAAGAGAGAGAGAGAGAGAGAAAGAGAGAGAGGCAGAAAGGGAAGGACAGAAAGAGAGAGAGACAGAAAGAGAGAGAGAGAGAGGCAGAAAGAGAGAGAGACAGAAAGAGAGAGAGAGATCGGGAGAGATGAGACCGAGAGAGAGAGAGATGAGAGAGGGAAGAGAGAGGGAGAGAGAAAGATGAGGCGGAGAGAGAGAGATGAGACGGAGAGAGAGAATGAGAGATATGAGAGAGGGAGAGGGAGCGAGAGATGAGATGGAGAGAGAGAGATGAGAGAGAGATGAGAAAGGGAGAGAGAGAAAGAGAGATGAGGCGAAGGGAGAGATGGGAGAGAGAGAGACAGAGAGAGAGAGAGAAAGACAGAGAGAGAGACGGAAAGAGAGAGAGAAAGAGACGAGAGAGAGAGGGAGAGAGAGAGAAAGAGGCAGAGAGGCAGAGAGACAGAGAGACAGAGAAACAGAAAGAGAGACAGAAAGAGAGAGAGACAGAAAGGGAGAGAGAGAGAGATGAGAGAGGGAGAGAGAGAGAGACAGAGAAACAGAGACAGAGACAGAGAGACAGAGAAACAGACAGAGAGAAAGAGGAGAGAGAGAGAGATGGAGAAAGATTGCAGAGGGAGAGAGAGAGAGATGAGAAGGAGAGAGAGAGATGAGACGGAGAGAGAGAGATAGAGAGAGACAGAGAGAGACAGAAAGAGAGAGATAGAGAGAGAGACAAAGAGAGAGAGATAGAGAGAGAGATGAGAGAGAGAGAGAGATGAGACGGAGAGAGAAAGAGAGAGAGAGATGAGAGAGGGAAAGAGAGAGAGATGAGACGGAGAGAGAGAGATGAGACGGAGAGAGAGAGACAGAGAAACAGACAGAGAGAGAGAGAGAAAGAGGCAGAGAGGCAGAGAGACAGAAAGAGGGAGGGAGACAGGAAGAGAAAGAGAAAGAGAGAGAGACAGAGAGGAGAGAGAAACAGAAAGATTGAGAGAGGCAGATAGAGACAGGAAGAGAGAGAGAGACAAAAAGAGAGAGAGACAGAGAGAGGCAGAAAGAGAGAGAGACTGAAAGAGAGAGAGAGACAGAAAGAGGCAGAAGGAGAGACAGAGGAAGAGAGAGAGACAGAGACAGAGAGAGAGAGAGACAGAGAGACAGAGAAAGAGAGAGAGAGGAAGAGAGAGAGACAGAAAGAGAGAAAGAGAGAGAGAGACAGAGAAAGAGACAGACTCAGAGAGACAGAGAGACAAAGAAACAGAGAGAGAGACAGTTAGACAGAGAGACAGAGAAACAGAGAGAGAGAGACAGTGAAAGAGACAGAGAAACAGAGAGGCAGAGAGACAGAGAAACGGGGTTACAGAGAGACAGAGAGGGACAGAGAGATCGAAAGAGAGAAGAGAGAGAAAAAAGGAGAGAGATGCAGAAAGAGAGAGAGAGAGACAGAAAGAGAAAGAGAGAGAGAGAGAGAGGGAGAGAGACGAGAGAGATGAGAGAGAGAGGGAAAGAGGGAGACAGAAAGAGAGAAAGAGAGAGAGACAGAGAAAGAGACAGAGAGGCAGAGAGACAGAGAGACAGAGAAACAGAGGGAGAGAGATAGAGAGACAGGGAGACAGAGGGACAGACAAACAGAAAGAGAGACAAAAAGAGAGAGAGACGGAAAGAGGGAGAGGCAGTAAGAGAGAGAGACAGAAAGAGAGAGACAGAAAGAGAAACAGGAAGAGAGAGA
>CM075173.1:28146815-28149315 GCA_037576465.1 Parascaris univalens
GACAGAAAGAGAGAGAGAGAGAGATAAAGAGCGAGAGAGGCAGAAAGAGAAAGACAGAAAGAGAGAGAGACAGAAAGAGTGAGAGAGAGAGGCAGAAAGAGAGAGAGACAGAAAGAGAGAGAGAGATCTGAGAGAGAGAGGGAGAGGGAGGGACAGAAAGAGAAAAAGAGAGAGAGAGGGATGAGAGAGAAAAGACAGAGAGGGGCAGAGACGGAGGCAGAGAGACAGAGAAACAGAAATAGGGACAGAGAGACAGAGAAACAGAGAGAGAGGGAGAAACAGAGAGAGACATTGAGAGAGATGAGAGAGAGAGAGACAGAGAAAGAGAGATAGAGAAAGACAGAGAGAGACAGAAAGAGAGAAATAGAGAGAGAGAGAGAGATGAGAGAGAGATGAGAAAGGGAGAGAGAGAGATGAGACAAAGAGAGGGAGAGAGAGATGAGAGAGAGATGAGAGAGGGAGAGAGAGAGATGAGACGAAGAGAGAGAAAAAGAGAGAGAAGATGAGAGATGAGAGAGGGAGAGAGAGAGACAGAGAGACAGAGAAACAGAGAGAGAGGGAGAGAGATGAGTGAGATGAGAGAGACAGAGAAAGAGAGAGAGAGAGGGAGAGAGATGAGAGAGATGAGAGAAAGAGAGAGAAAGAGAGAGAGAGATAGAGAGAGAGATAGAGAGAGAGAGACAGAGAGTGGGACAGAGAGAGAGACAGAAAGAGAGAGAGGCGGAGAGAGAGACAGAGAAAGACAGAGAGAGAGAGACAGAGAAAGACAGAGAGAGAGACAGAAAGAGAGGGATACGAAAAGAGAGAGGGACAGAAAGAGAGAGAGAGAGGCAGATAGAGACAGAAAGAGAGAGAGAGACAGAAAGAGAGAGACAGAGAGAGGCGGAAAGAGAGAAAGACAGAAAGAGAGAGATAGAGAGAGAGAGAGAGACAGAGAGACAGCGAAACAGGGAGAGAGAGACAAAGAAAGAGACAGAGAGAGAGACAGAGAGATGAGAGAGAGATATTACAGGGGAGAGAGAGAGAGATGAGACGGAGAGAGAGAGGAGAAAGAAAGAAAGAGAGAGAGACAGGGAAAGAGACAGAGAATCAGAGAGACAGAGAAACAGAGATAGAGACGGAGAGACAGAGAAACAGACAGACAGAGAGAGAAGGACACAGAAAGGCAGAGAGACGGAGAGACAGAGAGACAGAGAAACAGAAAGAGAGACAGAAAGAGAGAGAGGCAGAAAGAGAAAGGGAAAGAGAGAGAGACAGAAAGAGAGAGAGAGACAGAAAGAGAGGGAGAGGAAGAGTGAGAGAGAGAGATTAACAGAAAGAGAGAGAGAGACAGAAAGAGAGAGAGAGACAGAGAAAGAGACAGAGAGGCAGAGAGACAGAGAGACAGAGAAACAGAGAGAGAGAATGAGAGAGAGACAGAAAGAGAGAAAGAGAGAGAGAGAGACAGTGAAAAAGGCAGAGAGGCAGAGAGAGGGAGACAGAGAAACAGAGAGACCGAGGAACAGAAAGCGACAGAGAGAGAGAACGAAAGAGACAGACGAGAGAGAGAGGAAGATAGAGAGAGAGGGAGATAGAGAGAGAGCGAGAGAGAGAGACAGAAAGAGAGAGACACGAAGAGAGAGAGAGAGAGAGACTGAGACAGAGACAGAGAGAGATGAGACGGAGAGAGAGAGATGATTGAGACAGAGAGAGATAGAGATAGAGATAGAGAGAGAGACAGAGAGAGAAGACAGAGAAAGATGGAGAGAGAGACAGAAAGATAGAGATACGGAGAGAGGAGAGAGACAGAGAAAGAGACAGAGAGACAGAGAGACAGAGAAACAGAAAGAGAGACGGTAAGAGAGAGAGACAGAAAGAGAGAGAGAGGGGCAGAAAGAGAGAGGGACAGAAAGAGGAGAGAGACAGATGGAGACAGAGAGAGACAGAAAGATAGAAAAACAGAAAGAGAGAGAGAGACAGAGACAGAGAGGGAGACAGAGAAAGAGACAGAGAGACAGAGAGACAGAGAAACAGATAGACAGAGAAACAGAGAGGGACTGAGAGAGAGACATAGAAAGAGAGGGAGAGAGAGACGAGACGGAGAGAGAAATAAGAGAGACGAAGAGAGATAGAGAGAGAGAGGGAGACAGAGAGACAGAGAAACAGAGAGAGACAGAGAGACAGAGAAACAGAGAGAGAGGGACAGAGAGTCAGAGAACAGAGAGAGGGAGACGAGAGACAATGAGACAGAGAGACAGAGAAACAGAGAGAGGGACAGAGAGAGATATAGAGAGAGAGAGGACAGAGAGAGAGATGAGAGAGAGAGACAGAGAAACAGAGAGGAGAGAGGGAGAGAAAGAGAGAGAGAGAGAGAGAGAGATAGATAGAGAGAGAGAAAGAGAGAGAGAGAGAGAGATAGGGAGAGAGAGAGAGAGCGAGAGAGAGAGAGAGAGAAAGAGAGATAGAGAGAGAGAGAGAGAGAAAGAGACGAGAGAGAGAGAACAGAAAGAGAGAGAGACAG
>CM075173.1:28174289-28184289 GCA_037576465.1 Parascaris univalens
AGAGAGAAACAGTGAGAGGAGAGAGAGAGACAGAGAAGAGAGACTGGAAGAAGAGATACAGAAGAGAGAGAGAGAGGGAGAGAGAGAGACAGAAAGAGAGAGATAAAGAAAGAGAGAGAGAGAGGGAGAGAGAACAGAGACAGAGTCAGAGAAACAGAGAGACAGAGAGACAGAGAACAGAGGAAACAAGATAGAGACAGAGAAACAGAGAGAGACAGAAAGAGAGAGAGAGACAAGAGAGAGAGAGAGAGAGGAGAGAAAGAGGGAGAGAGAGAGAGAGAGGGAAACATGAGAGAGAGAGACAGAGAAACAGAGAAACAGAAGGGAGACAGCGAAACAGAGAGAGAGACAGAAAAGAGAAGAGAGAGTGAAGGAGTGAGTGAGTGAGAGAGAGAGACAGAGAGAGAGAGAGAAACATTGAAGAGAGAGGAAAGAGAAAGAGACAGAGGGGGAGAGAGAGAGAGGAAGAGTGAGTGAGAGAGAGAGAGACAGAGAGAGAGAGTGAGAGAGAGAGACAGAAAGAGAGAGACAAGAGAAGACAGAGAGAGAGAAAGAGAGAGAGAGATACAGAGAGAGAGAGAGAGAGAGACAGAGAGAGAGAGAGTAAGAAGAGAGAGACAGAGAGAGAGAGAGAAACAGTGAGAGAGAGAGAGAGAAAGAGACAGAGAGGTAGAGAGAAACAGTGAGAGAGAGAGAGAGATAGAGAGAGGGAGAGACAGAGAGAGAGACAGAGAGAGAGAGAAAAAGGGAGACAGAGAGAGAGACAAAAGAGAGAGATACAGAGAGAGAGAGAGAGAGAGGAATCAGTGAGAGAGAGAGAGAGAAAGAGACAGAGAGACAGAGAAGACAGAGAGGAGGGAGAGAGGAGGACGAGAGACAAGAGAGGGAGAGAGATAGAGAGAGAGAAGAGAGAGAGAAACAGTGAGAGAGAGAGAGAAAGAGACAGAGAGACAGAGAGAGACAGAGAGCTAGAGAGAGAGAGAAAGAGAGAGAGAGAGGGAGAGAGATAGAAACAGTCAGAGAGAGAGAGAGAGAGGAGAGAGAGAGTGAAAAGAGTGAGAGAGAGAGAGGGAGAAAGAGAGACAGAGAGACAGAAAGAGAGACGGAAAGAGAGAGATACAGAAAGAGAGGGAGAGGGAGAAGAGAGACAGAAAGAGGAAGATACAGAAGAGAGAGAGAGAGACAGGACAGAGACAGAGACAGAGAAATAGAGAGACAGAGAGACAGAGAAACAGAGAAACAAAGAGGAGACAGAGAAACAGAGAGAGAGACAGAAAGAGAGAGAGAGAGGGAGAGAGAGATGAGAGAGAGAGAGAGAGAGGAGAGAGAGAGAGAGAGTGAGAGAGAGAGAGAAATACATAGATAGAGACAGAGAGAGAGAGAGACAGAGAGAGAGATAGAGAGAGAGTGAGGAAGAGAGAGAGAGACAGAGACAGAGTGAGAGTGAGAGGGAAACGGTGAGAGAGAGAGAAAGAGAAAGAGACAGAGAGACAGAGAGAGAGAGAGAAGGAGAGAGAGAAAGAGAGAGAGAGAGGGAGGGAGAGAGACAGAAAGAGAGAGATACAGAAAGAGAAAGAGAGAGAGAGAGGGAGAGAGAGAGACAGAGACAGAGACAGAGACAGAGAAACAGAGAAACAGAGAGAGAGACAGAAAGAGAGAGAGAGAGGGAGAGGGAGAGAGAGACAGAGACAGAGACAGAGAGAGAGAGTAAGAGAGAGAGACAGAGAGAAGAGAGGGAAACAGTGAGAGAGAGAGAGAAAGAGACTGAGAGACAGAGGGAGAGAGAGAAAGAGACTGAGAGAGAGAGAGAGTCAGAGAGAGAGAGTGGAGAGAGAGAGAAAGAGTGAGAGAGAGGAGAGAGAAGGAACAGGGAGGAGGAGAGAGGAGAAGCATGAGAGAGAGAGAGATAGAGAGAAGAGACCGAGAGAAAGAGAGACAGAGAGAGAGACAGAAAGAGAGAGACGGAGAGAAGACAGAGAAAGAGAGAGAGAGAAAGAGAGAGAGGAGAGAGAGATAGAAACAGTGAGAGAAGAGAGAGAGAGACGGAGAGTGAGAGAGGGAGTGTGAGAGAGAGGCAGAGACAGAGAGGGAGACAGAGAGAGATAGAGTGAGAGAGATACAGAGAAACAGATAGAGAGACAGAAAGACAGAGAGACAGAAAGAGAGAGAGTGAGTGAGTGAGTGAGAGAGAGAGTGAGAGAGAGAGAAAAGAGAGAGAGAGTGAGAAGAGAAACAGCGAGAGAGAGAAAAGAGAAAGAGACAGAGAGGAGAGAGAGAGAGAGGGCGTGAGTGAGAGAGAGAGACAGAGAGACTGTGAGAGAGAGAGTGTGAGAGAGAGGCAGAGAAATCGAACTTTGAACTTCGACTTTGGTCCCTTCACTTGGACCTTGGACTTTGGACTTTTGACCTTGGGCTTTATTCTTTGAACATTTGGGCTTTCGACCTTACACTATCGACTCTGGACTTTTCACTTTGACTTTACACTTTACTCTTTACATTTCACTTTCCAACTTTGAGAGAGGGAGGCAAAGACACACACAAACACACACAAACACACACAAACGCACAAAAAAAAACACGCAGGCAAATACGAAGACACACAAAGACACACAAACAAACGCGCAAACAGAGATAAACACACGTAAACACGTACAAACGCACAAAAACACACAAAAAGACGCTCAAACACACACAAACACACAGAAACACGCGCAAACGAGAGAGGGACAGAGAGAGAGACAGAGAAAGAGACAGGGAGGCAGAGAGACGGAGACACAGAGAGAGAGATAAAGAGAGAGGGACAGAAAGAGAGAGAGGCAACAAGAGAGAGAGGGAGAGAGAGAGATGAGAGAAGATGAGAGAGAGACAGAAAGAGACAGAGACATAGAGAGAGACAGAGAAAGACGGAGAGAGAGACAGAAGGAGAGAGAGACAGAGAGAGAGATGAGAGAGAGAGAGATAAGAGAGAGAGAGAGAGAAACAGTGAGAGAGAGAGAGAGAAACAGTGAGAGAGAGGGAGAGGCAGAGAGAGAGAGAGAAACAGAGAGAGACAGAAAGAGAGAGAGGCAGAGAAAGAGAGACAGAGAAAGACAGAGGAGAGACAGAAAGAGAGAGATACAGAAAAGGGAGAGAGAGAGAGACAGAGACAGAGAGATAGAGGGAGACAGAGAGACAGAGAGACCAGAGAGACAGAGAAAGAGAGAGGGAGAGAGAGACAGCAAGAGAGAGAGTGAGGTAGAGAGAGAGACAGAGACAGAGAGAGAGAGACAGAGAAAGAGACAGGGAGGCAGAGAGACGGAGAGACAGAGAGACAGAGAAAGAGAGAGGACAGAAAGAGAGAGAGACAACAAGAGAGAGAGAGAGAGACGGGAGAGATGAGAGAGAGAGAGATAAGAGAGAGAGAGAGAGAAACAGTGAAGAGAGGAGAGAGGGGAGAGAGAGAGAGGAAACACTGATTAAGAGAAGAGAGAGAGAAAGAGACAGAGAGACAGAGAGAGAGACTGAAAGAGAGAGATAAAGAAAGAGAAGACAGAGAGTAGAGAGAGAGACAGAGAGAGAGAGGGAAACTCGAGAGAGAGAGAGAAGGAGAAAGAGACAGAGTGTAGAGAGAGAAAGAAACAGAGAGACAGAGAGAGACAGAGAGGAGTGAGAGAGAGAGAAAGAGCGAGAGAGAGAGAGAAAGAGACAGGGAGGGAGGAGAGAGAGAAACAGTGAGAGAGAGAGAGAAAGAGAGAGAGAAAGACAGAGAGAAAGAGAGACAAGAGAGACAGAGAAAGAGATAGAGAGACAGAGAAGATAGATAGAGAGAGAGGAAAAGAGAGAGAGTGTGTGAGAGAGAGGCAGAGAATTCGAACTTTGAACTTTGGACTTCGGTCCTCTGACATTGCACATTGGACCTTGGACTTTTGACTTTGGGCTTTATTCTCTGGACATTTGGATTTCGAACCTACACTATCGACTCTGACATTTTCACTTTGACTTTACACTTTACTCTTTACATTTTGACTTTCCACTTTGATAGAGGGAGGCACAGACACACACAAACACACACAAGCACACACAAACGCACAAAAACGAAACGCGCACAAACGCAACACAAACACACAAAAAGACGCTCAAACATACACAAACACACAGAAACACGCGCAAACGAGAGAGAGAGAGAGAGAGAGAGAGAGGGAAAGAGTGTGAGAGAGAGAGAGAGAGAGAAAGAGAGAGAGAGGGAGAGAGGGAGAGAGTGAGAGAGATGAGAGAGATGAGAGAGAGAAACAGTGAGAGAGAGAGAGAAAGAGATAGAGAGGAAGAGAGAGAGAGAAACAGTGAGAGAGAAAGAGAGACAGAGAGACAGAGAGTGGGAGAGAGAGTGTGCAGGGAGGCAGAGAAATCGAACTTTGAACTTTGGACTTTGGTCCCTTGATTTGGACCTTGGGCTTTATTCCTGGACATTTTGGGCTTTCGACCTTACACTATCGACTCTGGACTTTTCACTTTGACTTTACACTTTACTCTTTACATTTTGACCTTCCACTTTGATAGAGGAGGCAAAGTCACACTACAAACACACACAAACGCACAAAAAAACACGCAGGCAAATACGAAGACACACAAAGACACACAAACACGCGCAAACAAGATAAACACACGTAAACACGTACAAAACGCACAAAAACACACAAAAAGACACTCAAACACACACAAACACACAGAAACACGCGCAAACGAGAGAGAGAGAGAGATACAAGAGAGAGACCGAAAAGATAGAGATACAGAAAGCGACGAGAGAGAGAGAGAGACAGAGACAGAGACAGAGAGAGAGACAGAAAGAGACAGAAAGAGAGAGAGACATGAGAGACAGCAAGAGAGAGAGAGAGGGAGAGAGAGAGAGGGAGAGAGAGAGAGGGAAACAGTGAGAGAGAGGGAGAAAGAGAGAGAGAGGGAAACAGTGAGAGGGAGAGAGAAAGGGACAGAGAGACAGAAAGAGAGACGGAAAGAGAGAGATACAGAAAGAGAGAGAGAGAGAGAGACAGAGAAACAGAGAGAGACAGAAAGAGAGAGAGAGAGGGAGAGTGAGTGTTGTGAGAGAGAGAGGAAGAGTGAGTGAGTGAGAGAGAGAGAGAGTGAGAGAGAGAGAGGGAGAGTGAGTGATTGAGAGAGAAGAGGTGAGTGAGTGAGTGAGAGAGAGAGAGAGTGAGAGAGAGAGACAGAGAGAGAGAGATAGAGAGAGAGACAGAAAGCGAGAGATAGAGAGAGAGAGGGAGCGAGTGAGAGAGAGAGAAGGAGAGAGAGAGGAGAGAGAAACAGTGAGAGAGAGAGAGAGAGAAAGAGACAGAGAGGGATAGAGAGAGAGAGAGTAAGAGAAGAAGAGAGATGAGAGAGAGAGACAGAAAGAGAAGAGAAAGAGAGAGAGACAGAGAGAGGCAGAGAGAGAGACGAAAGAGAAGAGACAGAGAGAGAGACAAGAAAGACAGAGAGAGGGACAGAAAGAGAGAGATTACAGAAAGGGAGAGAAGAGACCGAGACAGAGACAGAGAGAGAGAGAGGGAGACAGAGAAAGAGAGAGGGACAGAAAGAGAGAGAGACAGCAAGAGAGAGAGAGAGAGAGGGTGAGATAGAGAGAGATGAGAGAGACAGACAGACAGACAGAGATTGAGAGAGAGAGAATGAGACAGAGAAAGACAGAGAGACGGAAATCAGAGAGAGAGACAGAAAGAGAGAGAAGAAAGAGAGAGAATGAGACAGAGAGACAGAGAGACAGAGAAAAAGAGACGGACAGAAAGAGAGAGAAGAGACAGGGAGGGAAGAGAGAGAGAAACAGACAGAGAGACAGAGAGAGACATAGAGACAGAGAAGCAGAGAGAGAGACAGAAAGAAGAGAGAGTGAAAGAGAGAGAAAGAGACAGAGAGAGAAACAGAGAGACTGAGAAACAGAGAGGGACAGAAAGAGAGAGAGAGAAAGAGAGATAAAGAGACAGAGAGAGAGACAGAGAGACTGAGAAACAGAGAGGACAGAAAGAGAGAAGACAGAAAGAGAGAGAGAGACAGAGAGACAGAAAGAGAGAGAGACAGAGACAGAGACAGAGATACAGAGAGACAGAGAGACAGAGAAACAGAGAAACAGAGAGGGAGACAGAGAAACAGAGAGAGAGACAGAAAGAGAGGGATAGGGAGAGTGAGTGAGTGAGAGATAGAGACAGAGAGAGAGAGTAAGAGAGAGAGAGACGGAGAGGAGAGAAAGAGAGAGAGAGGGAAACAGTTGAGAGAGAGAGAAAGAGAAAGAGACAGAGGGGGAGAGAGAGAGAGGGATGAAGTGGGAGAGAGAAGTGAGAGAGAGAGAGAGTGAGACAAGAGAGAGTGAGAGAGAGAGAAAGAAGAGAGGGAAACAGTGAGAGAGAGAGAAGGAGAGAGAGAGAGAAGGAAACAGTGAGAGAGAGAGAGAAAGAGACAGAGAGACAGAGAGAGAGAGCAACAGTGAGAGAGAGAGACAGGGAGACAGAGAGGACAGAAAGAGAGAGAGAGAGAAAGAGAGAGTGAGTGAGAGAGAGAGAGAGAGAGGGATGAGAGAGAGAGAGGGAGAATGAGAGAGAGAGAGGGAGAGAGAAGATGAGACAGAGAGAGGGAGATGAGAGAGACAGAGAGGTAGATAGATAAATAGATAGATAGATGGAGAGAGATAGAGATAGAGAGAGAAGAGAGAGATTAGGGAAGATGGAGAGAGAGAGAAAGATAGAGAGAGAGACAGAAAGAGAGAGAGAGGGGGAGAGAGACAGAGAGAGAGACGGAAAGAGAGAGATACAGAAAGAGAGAGAGAGAGAGGGAGAGAGAGGGAGATGAGAGAGATGAGAGAGAGAGAGGAAGAGAGAAATAGAGATAGAGAGAGAAAGGGGAGAGAGAGAAAGACAGAGAAGAGACAGAAAGAAGATAGAGACAGAGAGTGAGTGAGAGAGAGAGAGAGTGAGAGAGAGAGAGAGGGAGAGAGGGAAAGAGTGAGAGAGAGAGAGAGTGGAGAGAGAGAGAGAGAAGGAGACACACGAGAGAGACAGAGAAAGACAGAGAGAGAGAAAAGAGAGGAGGAGAGAGAGAAACAGTGAGAGAGGGAGAGAGACATGGAGAGTGAGAGTGAGAGAGTGTGCGAGAGAGAGGCAGAGACAGAGACGGAGACAGAGAAGAGACAGAGAGACAGAGGAACAGAGAGGGACAGAAAGAGAGAGACAGAGAGAGAGACATAAAGACAGAGAGAGACAAAGAGAGAGAGTGAGTAGATTTGAGGGAGAGAGAGAGAGAGAGAGATGGGAAACAGTGAGAGAGAGGTAGAGGGAGAAGAGAGAGGAAACAGTGAGGAGAGAGAGAGAGAGAGAGAGACACAGGCAGAGACAGAGAGAGAGAGACAGAAAACAGAGAGAGAGAACAGAATTACAGAGAGACAGAAAGAGAGAGAGAGAGAGACAGTGAGTGATGAAAGAGAGAGAGAGAGAAGAGAGAAGAGAGAGAGAGATGAAACAGTGAGAGAGAGAGAGAAGAGGGAGAGAGAGAGGGAGATGAGAGAGACAGATGGATAGATAATAGATAGATGCATAGATAGGTAGACAGATAGATAGATAGATAGACCAAATAGAGAAGAGAGAGAGAGAGGTGTGGAGAGAGAGAGAGAGGAGGAAGAGACAGAGGGATAGAGAGACAGAGGGACAGGAGAGTCAGAGAAGTAGAGAGAGAGACAGATTGAATAAGAGACAGAGAGACAGAAGAAGCAGAGAGAGAGAAACAGAGAGAGAGAAAGAGAGAGAGAAACAGTGAAGAGAGAGAGGGATAAGAGACGACAGAGAGAGAGAAAGAGAGAGAGACAGACAGATAGAGAGGGCGAGGTCGAGAGAGGAAAAGAGACATACAGAGACCAGGAGACGGAGAAACAGAGGAGAGACAGAAAGAGACAGAGAGACAGAGAGAGACAGAGAGAGAGAGGTGAGAGAGAGAGAAAGAGAAAGAGATAGAGAGAGATACAGAGAAAGAACAGAGAGAGAAAGAGAGGGAGAGAGAGAGAAACAGTGAGAGAGGGTGAGAGAAAGAGAAAGAGACAGAGGGGGAGAGAGAGAGAGAGGGAGTGAGAGAGAGAGAGTGAGAGAGAGAGAGTGAGAGAGAGAGAGTGAGTGAGAGAAGACGAGACAGTGAGAGAGGGAGAGGAGAGAGAGGGAAACAGTGAGAGAGAGAGAGGGAGAGATAGAGGGAAACAGTGAGGAGAGAGAGGGAGATAGAGAAAGAGACAGAGAGACAGAGAGACAGAGAAAGAGACAGAGGGACAGAGAGACAGAGAAACAGAGAGAGAGACAGAAAGAGAGAGAGAGACCATGAGACAAGAAAGAACATAGAGAGAGACAGAAAGAGGAGAGATACAGAAAGAGAGAGAGAGAGAGATGACAGAGAGAGAGAAAGAGAGAGGAGAGAAAGAGAGAGAGAGAGAGAAACAGTGAGAAGGAAAGAAACAGTGAGAGAGAGGGACAGAGAGTGAGAGAGAGAGAGAGAAAGAGACAGAGAGACAGAAAGTGAGAGGGAGAGAAAGAGAGAGAGAGAGACAGAGAAACATAGAGGGACAGAAAGAGAGACAGAGACAGAGACAGAGACAGAGAGGGAGAGAGAGAGAGAGAATGAGGGATAGAGAGAGAGAGAGAGAAAGAGAGAGAGAGAAAGAGAGAGAAAGACAGGAAACAGAGAGAGAGACAGAAAGGGAGAGAGAGATAGAAAGAGAGAGGGAGAGGAGAGAGACAGAGAGGGAGAGACAGAGAGGTAGAGAGGGAGAGAGAAAGAGAGAGAGACAGAGAGAGACAGAAAGAGAGAGATACAGAAAGGGAGAGAGAGAGAGAGAGACAGAGACAGAGACAGAGACAGAGAGGGAGATAGGGAGAGAGAGATAGTGAGAGAGAGAAACACTGAGAGAGAGAGGGAAAAAGAGAGAGGAGAGAGAGAGAAACAGTGAGAGAGAGAGAGAGAGAGCGACGGAGAGGGAGAGAGAAAGAGTGTGAGAGAGAGGAGAGAATTCGAACTTTGAACTTTGGACTTTGGTCCTTTGACTTTGCACATTGGACTTTCGACTTTTGACTTTGGGCTCTACTCCTCGGACATTTGGGCTTCGACCTTAGACTAGCGACTCTGGACTTTAGACTTTGACTTTACAGTTTACTCTTTACGATTTCACCTTCCACTTTGAGAGAGGGAGGCACAGACACACACAAACACACACAAACACACACAAACCCACAAAAAGACACTCAAACATACACAAACACACAGAAACACGCGCAAACGTGAGAGAGAGAGAGTGACAGAGAGAGAGAGAGATGAAAGAGGAGGGATAGAGAGAGAGAGAGAAAGAGAGAGAGAGAGAGGAGAAAGATGAGAGAGACGAGGAGATGAGAGAGAGAGACAGAGAGAAAGAGAGAGAGAGACAGAGAAAGAGACAGAGATACAGAGAGACAGAGAAACAGAGAGAGAGAGACAGAAAGAGGGAGAGAGGAGAGAGAGATAGTGAGGGAAAGAGAGAGAAAGAGACAGAGAGAGAGAGAGAGGAAGAGAGGGAGAGAGGGAGGAAGATGAGAGAGATGAGAGAGAGAGATAAGAGAGAGAGAGAAACAGTGAGAGAGAGAGACAGAGAGAGAGAGAGGGATAGAGAGAGAGAGAGACAGAGGGAGACGGAAAGAGAGAGATACAGAAAGAGAGAGAGAGGGAGAGAGAGAGACAGAAAGAGAGAGATACAGAAAGAGAGAGAGGGAGAGAGGGAGAGAGAGACAGAGACAGAGACAGAGAGAGAGTGAGGCAGAGAAAGAGACAGAGAAACAGAGAGAGAGACAGAAAGACAGAGAGACAGAAAGAGAGAGTTAGAGAGTATGAGTGAGTGAGAGAGAGAGTGAGAGAGATAGAGGAGAGAGAGAGACAGAGAAAGAGACAGAGGGAAGAGAGACAGAGAAACAGAGAGAGAGACAGAAAGAGAGAGAGAGACAGAGAGAGAGGAGAG